>QDEB01041301.1:199-20614 GCA_004193795.1 Asbolus verrucosus | reverse complement strand
TGAAGCGGGTTTCCAAAATCGCTTCAAAACTAGAATTGCTTTTGTCGACCTTACTGTCTGGAAAGATGGCTTAGTCTACAAATTATATAGTATGAGTCAATTGTGGTGTATTTCTAAAATTTTCTTAGATGCAACCAAAAATACTAATTCCAGCATTCACTAGATCTGTACTTCTTAAAAAATTAATCAACTATTGCACTATTTTGGATATTGTCAACTTTGTCTTGACAGTTTGGAAAAATTCCGTTATGAACTATTATTAGTCAAACGATGAGAAAGTAAACATATTCGTTAACTATAGAGAGTGTCTTAAAAATGCCGTGGCTGCTGCCGATCTGTTTCTACAGAGACACTCAAATCGCAGGCATCCTCTTCCTGACGTTTATAGCCAAAAACGCAATTCTGATTTAATTTACTATTTAAATCAAACGCAGTATCGAATTGAATTAGTATTTTTGGTTGCATCTAAGAAAATTTCAGAAATACACCACAATTGATTCATGATGTATAGCCCAATTCTTCGCGGTCGTTGTAATCTGTCCATACTTTAACCATTTCCTGGTGTGATTCTTGCCACTGTTGGAATGACATCTCTAATGACACGAATGTTGAATCTTTTAAATTTGAAATTTGACAGCTAACAGGATAGCCGTTCGTCTGGTTTCTTTTGTTAAACGCCTGTTTTCGTAGTAATTTAGACTCAAGCAAGCACTACTCAACTGGAGTAAGCAAGAAAAGATTGAAGTTCACACCGAACAAATGACAATAGTTTAATTTTACAAATTACAATTCAGATAACAAACTCTGTGACTAAGATGGGGATTCGCAAGAGAAATTAAAAGCTACGATGGGACCATCTCGCTTCAGTGTTAATAAGAAAATGAAAACCAACCACTACCAGACGTATATAAATATAACATTTGACAAAACATAATAAAACGTATTGATGAAACAAGTCATATGTAGTGATTGAGATACCATCCGGCGATGATCCCGCTACATATATAAAACAACAAATATAAAATATGGAAGAAAGCGGCCTCTGTTGGAGAGATTCGGCTCAGTCAAATACCCTAACAGTAAACACCCCTTGGTTCATAGACTTTTGTGAGCATAATTTTGTAAGGGACAGTCTTCCCTTCCGATTGGAATTGGGTGCCACTATCTTTCGTAGGCTGGGACTTGACCTATGCTTTTCCTCCCTCACAAGAAGACAAAGAGATGGTTAAAGAACGGTAAATTAGTACAACTACTTCGTGAAATCCAAAACTTCCCATGGACCGACTAGTGCTTTAAAAACCCAATGGCTTTAAAGGCTGAATGTAAGAGATCAAACCTCGAACTTGGTCAAAAGAAACTAACAAATATCCGTAAACTACTAAAGAAGGATAACTAAATACGGATAACTTTATATAGGTTCATCCGTCTTTGATGGATCCTCTCGTTGCGCCTCTTCATGGACGGTCTCGACCCTGGGCTGCTACTACTACACCCATATGCTGGAATGCATATGGAATGGATCGTCATCGAAATCATTCCTTTGTGATATCGGTCCATAAATGCCTAGGCTGAGTCTTTAACGAGCCTTTAACGAGTCTTTTGAGTCTTGTTGATGTCTTTAACGAAGTATTCTCAGGATGTTGTTACTGAAAATGGTAATATGGTAACTTGACATGAAATTGTTAATTCGAAAATGGACCGTTGTTAAAGTAAGATGAGTTCGCAAAACCTTACAAGCCCAAAGGCAGTTTGGGCACCGAGAGCACTGCAATATTTATTTACTGCAATATTGTTTATTCCACAAGCCCAAAGCGGTTTAGTTGACCGAGGATAAGTGAAAGTCACCACAAACCGAGTACGATGCGGTTTGATTTACCGGATAGACTTTGAAGATGTAAGAATTCGTAGCGTCCTCTATGAAACTCTTTACTTACCCTTTCTGTAACGTAGAAATTTCGAATAAGATACCCCGTTCTTGTTTAACAAAACACAATTATTGGTGACTTATGTTGGGAAGGTCACAACATAAAAAACAACAAACGAAGTAATATAGAGTAGAGAGACTTCTTGCGTTGTCAGTAAGCACTCCTGATTCACAGTGAGGTAATTTATGTAATATGACGACACCTATCATTTGTGCCTACAGGGTTAGGAGGGCAACCCTTTAGTCCCCCCGGCAAAGTTAGATTTCGTAAACGTTCCGTAAGCTGCGACTTGGCCTGCCTACTTCCTCACCCACAAGAGGATAAAGAGATAAAGAATTAGAAAGTTAAAGAGACAGTAGATTAGTACAATTACATCGGAAAATCCATTACTTCCGCGTACCACTATTACAGCTTTCAAGACATAATAGACCAGCATGGATGTAAAAGAAATTAAACCACGAAATTACTCAAGAGAAACTAACAAATATTCGTAGACTACTAAAGGAGTTTGTAAATGAAACTATAAAAAGAATGAATACAGATAACATGTAGATATAAGTTCAGCTGTCTTTGATAGCCTTATAGATAGTCTCGACTCTGGTCTGCTGTCCCCATGAGTGATTGGCCTGTTCATGTTATTAAGAAACATATTCTCGATGAAGTTGCCTCCTTGGTGTATGGGACCGAAAGTGAACTCTCCTTATGATCTTGGATGTTGCCACTGAGAATGGCCTCCCATCATGCCTCTCGACAAGATAGTTTCTCATGCATAACACCCAAACACTTCATCCTGAAGTACACCCTATTGATTTAAAAATTATGAGTTAACGCTCACATATTTTTTAACCCGAAGGCGCAATTTCACACGAAGACAAGGGGTCTAGTATACTCTCGGCCCGAAAAAGTTTTCAGGGCTCACGATTCCCACTGCCAGAAGGCAATATTTTATACGCACACCAATGATACGGTGTACTCTCACCCTGAAGGGATCTTCTGCCAAAGAAGGAGATATTGCCTTAGCTCGAAAAAGATTTTCACCCGACCCGGACAATGCTATATTGTGGTATATCCATTCAACAAAGTGTTTATCCATTAGATATTAATGAGATATGGAGAGTTCGAGAATGTAGTGACCACTATGGTACCTATAAGACGTACATACCTGTAAGACGGGGTTTCAAATAAACACTCTCTTCCTGTTCAGGAAAACTGTATTGTTGGTTATCTATGTTGAAACTTACAAAAACATTTATACGCCTGTCTATTCATTGTTGTAAAAGTACTTCTGTGTTTACAAATATTTTTTGCAGAGGGAAAAACCGCAAATTCTGCAATTTTTCATAGGTTATGTTCACAAGGATTATTGTTATAATTTTTACTTGGTCTGAAAAAAAAGTGTTTTTTTGTTCATTCATTCCTTCTTCCTTGAGGTGACTTGGGATGAATTTTATTTACTCATTAATCGCAAATAATCTTTTTACAATCTAAATTCTTACTACAGTTTACGCTAATGCAGATTACGATGTCGACTGTCCGTTCATAATAATTAGCTGCACGTGGTAATGAATACGGCAATAAAAGCATATTCAAATTAAAATAAATCTAATTGGTCAATCCACGTTCGCGTATACAAGTAATGGGAACAAATTTACATAAATTATTTTTATTCAATTTGTAATTTGGAGATCAGAAGGAAAATTAAAACCGTTTTCCCATGTTAAATCTGTATGTAGTACAGATAGGAGCGAAATTAAAAAGACAGCTGTTGGTTTGCAAAAACGATTTTTTTTTTGACACCTTACAGTATAGTTATGTTACAGTTAAAATATGAGAGTTGCTCTTTTAATTTCGCTCTGGCTGTACGTAGTTTTTGAACACATGTATACACAATTTTAGCTATGTGAATCAGGTTGTACCAGCTGTATAAATTATATGAATTTGAAGCCGGTTTTACGCAATACACTCATTTTATTTTATTAAAACGAAGTTTAGATCGCGGTTTATATCGGGTGTTCATTTAAAAAGTGCATCAAGTCGCTTTTGTTTTTTTTTTGACAGACGAAGATGCCGCGAGAAAGGGATGTGCTCTCTTATGTCAGAATTTTAAATTTGAGGTTAGGATTCGCGTTTCCAATCCGTTGATTGCCCACTTTGTCCCCATACCGGTTTAATTTAATGATGTACGAATTCTCATTTAAACTATGATGGGGTACATTGTATTTTTCGTTTGTCATTGACGTCTGTCAAAAATTGTGGACATACCTCATTTTATTCAATTGTTTTCAAAGGCGACTTGATGCACTTTTTAAATGAACACCCGTTATAACTTAAAACAAATTTTGGTAATTGCTTGGTTTTTTAACATTTTCATAGTAATCGTTTTATTGTGTAATATATACTAATAATTAATGACAATTCAATCAGGTGTCAGTTAGTTTCACACATCAAACTAGTACTGAACAAAAGGAGAAAACAATTTTATATTTGCAGATTTAATAACTATTTATAACTTTCTTAAATCAGAAGTGTCGTTATAATAATGTATGTTAATTTATTTTCATTATGCTAAGATTTGCTACAAATTAAATGTCACTTTATTTTATTTTTACATCTCTTAAAATAATTTTGTGCAATCTACGCCCATGGATTTTAAGGATTACCAACATACAGAAAAACTTTTTTAATTGATAGTTGAGTGTTTTAAAGTGACTTTTCTGAAAGCTGGAAAAAAAATCTTGAAAAATATGTGGAAATTCGTAGTGTAATTAATTTTAAACAGAGATTTATTGGAGCAGAAAAAATATAAATTAAAATAACTTTAAAGTTGCACTGTTGCACACATGAAATAACCAATATGTCCGTTCTTGCAGACTTGTAGCTGTCAAATTCACGTAAACATTTATTTATTTTTACTAGGAAGGGTATCCAGTGAAAATGTAATTCACTGAGAAGTAAAAAAGTATGGCTCAAGGAGTTTTAAGTTCAGATATTTCGAGGAGAAATCCTCAAGACGAATATGAGTTAATTCAAAGGATAGGGAGTGGAACTTATGGTGATGTCTATAAGGTAAGAGTAACACTAGACAGAAATTAATAAATAAAAGGAATCTACAAACGAAATTACTTTTTGAAATTCTAGGCTAAGAGATTGTCAACAAATGAACTGGCTGCAATCAAAGTTATTAAATTAGAACCTGGTAAGGATTTGTTACCACCTTATGTCTGGACACTTGTTCGATTATATTAAATGCATGTATATTTCAGGCGATGATTTTGGAATTATACAGCAAGAGATTCTTATGATGAGAGACTGTCGGCACCCAAACATTATAGCATATTATGGTAGTTATTTACGTAGAGACAAATTGTGGATATGTATGGAGTATTGTGGGGGTGGCTCTCTACAGGATATATATCATAGTATGTATAGTTTTTATTTAAAATACGTCACTAAAAAAAATAATTTTAGTAACTGGTCCACTTCTTGAACAACAAATAGCATACATGTGTAGAGAAACATTATTAGGGCTCACATATTTGCACCTTATGGGCAAAATGCACAGAGATATTAAAGGTGCCAATATTCTACTTACTGAAAATGGTGATGTGAAATTGGCAGACTTTGGTGTTTCGGCACAAATTACTGCTACCATCAACAAACGTAAATCTTTTATTGGGACACCTTATTGGATGGCACCTGAAGTGGCAGCAGTTGAACGTAAAGGAGGTTATAACCAATTATGTGACATTTGGGCCATAGGCATTACTGCCATTGAGTTAGCTGAATTACAGCCTCCTATGTTTGACCTACATCCAATGAGAGCTCTCTTTTTAATGTCAAAAAGTGGCTTTAAACCTCCTACCCTTAAGGATAAAGAAAAATGGTATACTCATCTTTTACAATACATGCGCATTGGTTTTTCAACATCGCACCTTGTGTTCAATGACATTCAGAACTTATTAAACTTTTTTTTGTATTATAATATATGCTGCAACTTTGGTTTTAAGGTTACAACAAGCAGTCAGTTAAAAATTATCAGTTTGTTAAAATGATTGAAAGACTTGGCAGGTGTTTCCATAAATAATAATAATAATCGTATACCCCTGCAGTTTAGGCCAGGTGCTAGAATTTTATTAGGTCGCGCAAGCGCATCTAACATGACCTAACGACCACTACCTATGCAGTGACCGGGACCGACGGCTTTACATCTCCTGCGAAAGATCATGGCTAACCTAGAATAGAAATTTGTCCAATTACTTGATATTAGTTACAACTAATTTAATACTATTTTATCTTAATTTATGAAACATATTAAACGAAAGTGAAAACTAGGTTAATAAAAAAGATGTTATGCTTATGTTCGTTTATCTCATTGTCAATTATATTTTTAATTTTTTTTTTTTTTTTTGGTATTCAAATTGTAACATGGATTTTTTTTTTGTTGGACTTAATAACTTTCATGAAATGCAATATATATATATATATATATAGCATTGTATTAAATACAAATTTTAATTTGATGTATGTATCATGTGTTGTTTTAGGAGTCCCACATTTCACAATTTCGTCAAAGTCGCTTTGACAAAGAATCCCAAAAAAAGACCAACGGCTGAGAAACTACTTCAGGTTTGATAATTTGTTGTTAATTCTTTAACTAATCGTGCTTTGTATTTTTAGCATGCTTTTTTTCAAGGTGATATGCATAGAAGACTGGCTATAGAACTATTACAGAAAGTAAATAACCCCTCTCATATGTTTACAGAAATGGAACCTGATGAAGATGGGGTAGGTTTCTTTTGTTAAATAAATTGAACATAAATGAGTAATGTGTCCTCGATTTGCAAATGTAAAACTAAAAAGCAAAGGTCTAATTTATTTTACGACTTGCATACTTGTGCACAAAACAAAAAATCGAAACATGTCAGATAAAATTATAAGTGGATGATTTCAGTATTTTGCAATTCTAGTTTACTTTATTTATTATAAATAATATTTAGATAAACATTTCTGTCATCATTTATTTAATGTTATACATATAGGCGGTACCAAACGTTCCTCAGCGCATTGCATCAAGGCTTACATCACGTCCAAAACCACAAAGTGCAATACATATATCTGGTGACATTGAAAATATTGATGAGTCAAATAATACACTTCAAAGAACTGGTAATGAAAATGCTGTATTTTTAACAATATATTTAAAGGTTTTATTCATTCAGGAGCAGCTAATGTTTTACCACATGAAAAACAATCCTGGGATGTTACTGACATTATGAACAATGTCACAACTGTTCATAATTGTGTTGAACATCAAAATAAGAAATGCGGCATTGGAACTGCATTTGATTCTCTTAATCGTGAAAAGTAAGTTTCATATATAATGAATATTCTTGAACATAGTTTCATTATTTTAGATCAAAATGTTTATTTGAGTTTTTTTGTTCATGCACACTAAACCTGAAAATTTTTATCAACAGTTAAGCCGTTATATATAAAAAAATGCTTATATTTTTTCTTTCTTAAATTTTGTTAATAGAGATCATTTTATAACTTTTTGCTCCAAATTACTAAAATTACATTATACTTTTTAGAGACAATTTAAAAATTAAATATATTTTCATCATAAAAGTGTACCTTTTAGGTAGATTATCTAAGTTTCACAAAAATGTATATTAAACTGGAAAACATTTTGTTCTAAAATTTACATTTCATATAAAATTGCTTTCAAGTGTTGTTTCGTAGCTCTGATCGACGAGCCATGACTGGTTCACAAATTTTGAACATGTCTTTGAGGTTAGATGTGAGGGGGTGTGGTTTTTTTCGTGCATTAATCTTTTTTTTTGCTATTGCGTTGGTTTTAGTTGATAAATATGCACTGTATGTTTTTCACATATAATAAGAATAGAACCTATTTAACTTTTTTTTTCTTATTTAGGTATGTATCATTAAATATCAGTTTTAATTAGTATGTTGGAGATGTCAAATTTCTAGAAACTAATTTTTTGGAAATATTTCCAAAAAATATATAAAATTCAGCTAACCAGAAATATTTGGCAAATTGAGGAAGTTTTTGCAATCCATAAAAATTACATCAAAATATTCGTCTTTATATGTCTTAAAACCAAAATAAATTATATCTTACTATACACAAATACAAAATGAAAAACGTATTTGCAATTAGCAGTGCTAAAATTTAGTTTAAAAATCAATTTTTTTCGAAGATATGTATATGTATATAATTTTTTTTTCGTTATTTTAATGTTTTTTTCGAAAAAAAATCATAGAAATATTTCCACAAAACATTTCGGAATTAGTCAATTTTTCCTGAATAAGAAGAAAATATATGTTGTTTCGAGATACTTTTACAGTACTGGTTGGGTTATTGAGATTTTTTTTTTGTTATGAAAATTGTTGAAGACAATTACATTAAAATAAAGGAACAAAAAAACTAGATCAGTCTCACGTTAATCACAATAATTGTTTTATGGTGCAACATCATAAAGTGATCCTTACCATAAAAAGAAATTTACATTACAAATAGGTATCTATATACTCAACACTAAACTTGTTATACGTCACTAAATATATATAGTGAAAATAATATTGAATCTTGAAATCAAAAAAAAAATGTATTTTATAAAAGTCAGCTCGTTAACAAAAAGATGTATTCAAAATTTTTTAAATTTTTTTAATTTGAAACATGTCGTATTCACTTAGCCACTTTACGGGGGCATTTCAGATTTGAATAAGATAAGACATTAAAAAACAAACAACTTTTTCTCAAAATGATACAATACTTTTGGTGAAATAGTAGTAAATATAGATTTCTTTTTAACGACAAATAATAAGAAAAGTAATAATCAGAGATTATCTTAATTGAGATTAAAATCATAGGTTTTTAATATTACTCCGATTTTAAAGTTGCTGCACTTTTAATATTTTTACATAACATATTAAACATTATTTATCAATAAGGACCGGACCACAGATAATACTGAGTTGCACTTTAATTATTATTTTTTATAATTGTTTTATTTACAAGTGTGAGTTAAAGAAAGGCTACTACTCAGAACCTGTCAGAGTGAATTGCCAGACTTCTTTTTAGATATACTGACTGACTAATAAATGCCATTTTGCTTCCATTACCAGTTCAATTTGAACAATATCTATATTAGTCATATTTTGAAAGAAATCTTTTCGAACATTAAATTTGCGTTGTAAAACCGTGATTTTTATGGAAAAATCAATAAAAATGCGTTGGCAATGGAATCGAAATAATGGTTTTAAGTTTTGACGTTTCGTCAATTGGTTTTACATAATTGTACGACTATTTCTGTGATAGCGTGCATCAAAACAAATAGAAAAATTTGATTTGGAAGGCTGTTTAGAAATTATGAAGCCTTAAATGTAAACAAAAAATTGACATCGTTTTCCAAAAGTGATGACAAATCAAAACTATTGTTTAAATTTAAAAATTATTGAAGAGCCATGGTAACCATTTTATTTAATTGGAAATAAGTAGAGGGATATATCAGTAAAAATAAATCGAACACAAATACCATACCAAACGGAAGTTAGAATTATTTACAATGTTTTAAAAGACATTTATATTAATAATATAATGCCTAATTACCGGAGATTGTTTTTCTTAAAAGTATAATTCACTTGGAACAGGTGTAATACAAAAATATATTAGAAATAATAAAATTTCCACATTTTCATCCTCAACAATTTCTGAATGGAGTTTTTAAATAATAATTTTTTGTTCATTTTGACGTGCTTTTTCATATTCTGAGTGGTTAGTGCGCTTTTTTTTCAGTAGGTGTACCTATTAACATCGATGTACACGCACTAAATACTTGTTCAACGGATTTTTAATAAAAGTTCAGTAATATTTTGTAATATTCATTTCATATGACTGACTATATATGCATTGTATTCAAGGAATTTTTTGATACTGATATTTATATTTCTAAAGTCCTTGTTGCAATTGTAATCGAGAGTGAATAAAGTACTTGATTTATTATCGATGCAACATAGAAAAGTAAATTCACAAAATAAAATCATATTAACCCGCTAGTGGAATCGATTTTAAAGTAAATGGATTTCACACAAACTATGTTGTCAGTACGAGTAATAAAGTAAGTTTTATTATATGCTCTGTAATTTATCAAAAAATAATGGGAACTACAGATTTTAAATACATAAAAAATATTGAAATGAGAGCATCAAATACAAATTAGATTTGTATTTACTTACTTTATATCAAAATGTAGTTGCATGTTATAATAATATTTTTTTTGGTTTGGGATTTTGCATAAATTTTTAAAATACTAATAGAACTGCTAGTTTTTTTTTTCAAGCATAACAATTTTAGAGTAAATGAAGATACTGTAATATTTTTATAGCAACTTAGAATTGTTATGCTTTAGTGTTATTTAAATTTAGTATAGGTAACTGTACAATGTCTTGAAATTTTTGTTTAATATTTTTATTTAATTTATTGTATGTTGTCTAGGAGTCTATTGCAGTACATTGACGAAGAATTAATGATGAGGTAATTCTTATTACTTTTGCAAAACCTACTAACATCATTGCTTTTTTTGTTTTGTTTTGCTGCACTTGGGTGAGAGGGATGACCATCAAAATGATACTTTTATTTAGTTTTTTTAGTGGTTGTCATTTTGTTTAATTATTTATTTTAGGGGAGCCTACAAGTTTCAACCACCGGATTCGTATACACAGCAGTAAGTTTTTAGTTCTAATTCCGAGAACGTTGTAATTCATAAGATAAAGTCATTATTGTCTTAATGTTATATCATATTAGTTTTCATAAAGCATTGATATCATTATTTTGTAAATTGGCACATTTCATGGTATACATTTTTTTTATGTTATGTTACTTATCGCCGTCTTTCATCGCGAAGAATATTACAAATGATTTCTTAATCCTGATTTCTTCATGCAGCTGGTTTAATAAAAAAATGTAATTGGAAAGGGCGTACCAGTAGAATTTAATAGGATTTTATTTTGCATAAAAAAAAATATAGCTATGAAGCTCAACAATTTCGTTTATCATATCTTTATTAAACCTTTTGGACGTACACAATAGAGCCGAGTTATTTCATAGAAGACGTAAATTTTTTATTAATATTAACATTTTGTCTTACTGAACTGTACATAAAAGTGACATTGCTATAAAAACATTTTAAGTATATCTCATAAAATATTTACAACCTTATAAGAGATTAACTCGCACGATGAATGGTTGAGTTTGTCAATAGGTATTATAAGGAGCGTTATATAGTTCGCTGTAGAACTAAAATAAAGTATCAAAGGTGTATTCAGAAAATTACAGCGAACAATATCAAAACCATCATTCACATTAATAATAATATTTTTTGGGCATGTTTTTCTAAAAGTTGACGCACCGGAAGCAGTATCAAGTTATTATCATTAAGCACAGGATCTCATTTCTTCAAGTTTGTAACTTTTAAAACTAAAAGGAAAACAAAACTTGTGGAAGATTTTAAACTTTTTTTATCCGATGCCTGGCACCTGAATCGGGTACTAAATTAATACCGAATCATGTCAGATGTATACAGCAAGTAATTTAAGAAACTAAATTAAATTAAGAAAAGTTCAATGCACAGCTCCAGGTGTAAGTGTTTATTTATATATGAAGTAAGAAATTAAGTAAAAGTAAGTTCAGAATCTAAAGTAAAAAGTTCAACTTTTCTTTTCAACTCGACTACTTCTTAATTTAAGACGAAATGCGCATGCTCAAGTAATTTCATTCACCACTGTTTGTCACATAATTCGAATTATGATTAAAATACAGACCATGATCGACTGTTTATTACAGTCTTCTTGTATAAACGTCAGTTCCTTTTTTATTTTTGCTTTAAACTCTTTTTTTTTAATTACTTGCTCTATAAACCCGACATAATAAAAAGAATTGACAAATATTCGGTATACCCAGTGCATCCGCAATGTTTTATGCAACTTTTCCACTTCTGTGGTCTAATAAATGTATCATTTTAGTGACGTTTTGTACTCCTATGCATTTTTTCTAACTCGTTTCTTTTACGTATGTCTGTGATACACACTTCAGTAATTATCCCCATTTCTCAATTGATTTACCAGAAATAAAGTTTCAAATTACGACACATTCTCATTACCAACCTTGTAGAAACAAAACGATAATATGAATAAAACAATTGTAATTACATATGAATAAGTTGAAAATAGTAACGAATTTATATTGACAGTTTTTGTCAAAATATTTATTGTAGGACCTAAAGTAATAAGGATTTTAAAAAGTTATATAAAATACGAATCTTTAACGTGATATGAATGTCAAGTTTTATCGTTTAAAAATTTGTAGTTACTTCAAAATTTATGAATGAAGACGATTTACATAGTATTTTTAACAGTCGCATGTGGAACATATTTATGTACCCGGAGAACGTGTAACGGAGGGGTCAGTAACTGACACCAAACTTGGAACAGGGGGTTAGTGACGGACCCCAGTGTTAAAAAAGATACACGGTGTCAAATAAATAATTTAATTATTTTTTTAAATTTTATTTACAATAAAATGTAAAAATCAAATACAAATGTTCTCAAAAATTACCCAGTTATTAAGTATTTAGCAGTTTATGCATTTTCTTGTAATAACTCGATCTTCACTGCGGGTATGCCTAGGGCAAATATATTTTTCATATTGTCAGGAAGCTTTCATATATTTTCTATCCGCTGATCTAGGACACAGAAAACAATCTTCCTTTTATAGTAAAATTTTGAACTGCTCTACAAGTTGCAATTCCTCTTGGTTCAGTTATGACGTTGCCTCTTGAAACCGCTCGTGCTGTATTGCAATCAAATCCAAAAAATTCTAAGGCACTAACATGGATTTTTTTATAGTCCTCTAGATTGGGAACGATTTTCCATATTTATTTTGCAGAGCTCTTTTCCAAGCTGTTTTAAAAATACTTTTCGTGCCGAGCGGCGCCTAGGGTTGTTATTTACCCTATTTTCGTTTGCTTTGAAAAAAATATACGCGTTCTAGCTAAGTCAATCAAATTGAAAAAAATTTGCCATTGGCTACCTTCTGGTACTTCCACGACAACTATAGGTCCGAACACATTTATCGAGGGTATCAACGCCTGCTTTCGTCGTATTGTAATACAATATAATTTCTGGTTTATTTTCTCTTATTTCCATACCCTCATGATGCGTCGATGATAAAACAGTTCTCTTCTAGGTTTAGGTACGTAGCTTACTAGTGATACGTTATCTCTAAAAGCAAATCTAACAGTTTCAGGTGCAAACTTGTGTAACGTTTGTGGTCTCAATTCTAGTGGCACATCTCTTTTATTGCTCATTATTGTGCCAACAACAGTAATCTTCTTTTTCAATAATTCATTAGTTGTAGAAAGAGATATGAATTTTCTGTCCATTGTTATATTTCTGCCAGAGTTTTCTAGTTTCGCCAGATTTACTAATCGTTTTACAACTTCGGGACCGCTATTGTAATTTTTTGCTTGACCATTAGTCAAAGATTTCATTATCATTTTCATCCCCTGTATCTGAGAAACTGCTATTATCATGTGCAAGGTCGACAACTACAACAATAAAGAATAGTAGTACCTTATCAAGTAAAGAACAACTGAGTATATCTTTTACTCACGGTTTGCTTAATAATCATTCTCTGCCTCATCAAAGATCTCTTCTACAAGACAATCATCACCATCAGATTCCGAGCTTGAGGCTATTAAATCGGGATCCACATAATTTTATTCTAAATCAAGTGTTATCACACAATGCTGCTTCAAGTTCTTGATCAGTCAAATATCTTCCAGACATAATTTTGAAGGTCAGATGAACACGAACTCAACAGAACTCCCTGAACAAAACTAAACTAACATCATAACACATTTAACAATAACACACGCGCACTAATCGGACGTGAGTTAGCTCTGAATATATGGGGGCACAATGTAAAAAATCACCTCTTTGATATATTAACAATTACAAAACATACAAATAAAAACGTGAGTTGGGGTCAGTAGCTGAACCCCCTTCCCCCCCTCCCCCCGTTCCTGATGCGACTGGGTCGGAAGTGAATAATCTCTATCGCTACCAAAATTTTCATTGTACTTGTTTTCAGAAACACAGTTTAACAAGCTTTATGGATATAAAAATAAAGAGGCAACATCATAATTTTGAAATAATTAGTTTCTGCCATTTTGTCCATGCATCTGTAAACTTTTTAAAAGTAATGTCTGGAAACTATTTTTATTAGCTGTTTTTTGGATGTAACTCCGGAAAGTTTTGAATTAAAAAAAAAATAATTATGTTGGCTTCTCGAAGAGTTATATTTGGAAATAGCCGTATCCAAGCTCACGATATTTTTTTAAATCTTCTAAATTGGTATATTTAAATGTCAAACGAACATCATTTTTAACCGATTGATTCTATCCCATCCAGCGTCAACTTTTCTAAAAGTTATTTAACCATTGGAACAATATTTTTGCATGTGACATACATTTTCTAAATAGTCGCCTTCTTTAAGCCGCCTGCATCTATAATTTTTGATAACTTTTTTGGGCTCACTACCTTCTAAAATCTTACTTAATTCTATCGACGGTATTAACAAATGTTTTAATAAGTACAGTTCGCACAATAGGAACACAATAATTTCCAAACATTAATGTGCATTATAAAATAAATTCCCGATTTTAATTTCTTTCGTTTTCCACCAACACTAACTAACAACTTTTTTAGAAGTGTTATCGTAATGAATGATACCCTCAAATCAAAACAGACGGACTTACAAAGCGTTATTGATTCTAAACTACCCGTTATGCAATTTAATCTTTCTTAATCACATCAGACTATTGGTTTGTTCTTCGATAAGCACAAATGACTAAGTAATATGTTTAATATGTTAATATTTTTATAAAAGTATGTTTGTTTATACAAACAATACAAATCAGACATCAAAATTACCAAGTAGGACCGCTTAAAGCTAATCTCAACAAATTTTTCTTATGGAAAATTACATGTTTTGTTTCGGACTTGTTATAACTTATTTGAAGTTTTTATTAAAAAAGTATTCCTTCTTATGAATTGTCATTTCATTTTCTAGTAGTCGAGGTCAAATAAAAAAAAAGTTATTGTTTTTTAATTAAAAGATATTTGCTGAGGTGATATGACAGTTTTTAAGTGAATAAATAATGCTTGCATGCCTAATCATGATTTATGATTTTTTTGTTTGGATTTATAGTTTAAACTTTTAAGCAGTATAAAATTTTATGAGATACATTTGAAATGTTTTTAATGAATTTATTACCGAACAATGCATTCAAAGGATATAGATGCAAAATTATTTTAATCATGTCGTAATGTTAAAATAAAACTTTAAACCATAATATCGAGGATCAAATTGTTTCCATTTTATGTGTAATTTTTTTTATTAAATAGTTGGCCCAAGAATAGTTTTTCGTTGTGATTTTCTTTATAAATAAATACGATTTTAACTAACAAAAGTTGAAAGAATCTTGATGAGAAATGTCATGCACACTTTTTTGTTCTATTTATTCATTGTTAATTTCTAGAATTGCTAAAAATTCATAAACGTAACCAACATAATTGCCATAATTATAACGAAAAATTGCCCTTTGCCAACTCACTGTTAACATTAACCATCATTGGGATTACGGGGTGAAAAGAATTTGCTCATTATGTGTGACTCATTTATTATCATCACCATTTAGTTCATGTTTAAGTGTCATTATTGTTCTAAGGCTTTGATTTTTGATTTATGTAAGTACGCACAATGCTGATGCTTGAAGACGTAGTTTAGTTTGTTGCCTGTTTTGTTTTTGTTTTTGGCACTGAATATTAACCGACTCATTTTTGAAACACAGCAAATCAACATCTCAAATCTTGAACACGATTATTATATTCCTCAATTTTAGAGCCACGCTGCCAGTTCAAGATTCGGATGTCAGCGTAAAATGTGATGTGCATCACATATCTAGTCCGACAAACGAATCCCTATTGAATAGCTCGCCACGAAGACATTCCTCTGTAGATGAACTCTTTTCTCCTATCAACGCTATGAATATTAACGGTCAACGACAAAGATCACTTAGTGATAGCGGTAGAACTGATAGAAGCGTCAACGGTGAGAAGTACATCTTTTTTTTTGTTGCAGTTATCTTAAAATATTTATTTAGGTACTGAGACTGAAACGAACAGTCATGACTCAAATGCTCCAGATTTAGTGGCTTGTCCCCCTGTACCTCCAAGGAAACATCGCAGAAGGCATACACCACCGCGACCTCCTAGTAATGGTTTACCTCCAACTCCGAAAGTTCATATGGGTGCTTGTTTTTCAAAGGTATGTAAAATATGTATTTTACATTTTAGCAAATATTCAATTTTTATTAGTAATAATGTCATATAATTATACTGGTTAGGATGTTTTTATTCCTACAGCTTGTAAACTTTTGCTTTCACTCTTCACCGCTCCTCGAATAATTGAGTTAATTGATTAGTTAAAAACATTTTTGTTTTTGTAAATTAACTGACGTTTGCTCATAAAAATAAAGACTGCGGGAAGTTAAAAAAATCCAAATCTAACAGTGGTTTTTGTTTCTCAGTTTTGTATTTTAGTCAACTGACAATTGACATACATATTACAGTACTGCCACCTACACTGATCTTTTCATGTCATAAACTCAGTGCCGTTAGTAAGTTTTTTAATAAAATCTCGATTTATCACAGTAATTGAATAATGGGATTAGTATCAGGCGAGTTTTTTTATCTTTCAAATTTAAAAATCGTTAATAACGTATGGAGCTTAGTTTGCATCAGCCACAGCTTAACACTTTTCTGGCGTACTTTCAATGCAGTTATCAATTTGGCATCGTAGAATTTCAACCCAAAGAAGGGGTAGTACGTTTCCTACCTCTCTAACTGTTGTAGGTTAAGGAAAATGGTTGTCAAGTCGACACTGAAGCATATCCTAAACATGTTCGATTGGGTTTAGATCAGGGGAGCGTGGTGGAAGTAGTAGGAGATATTTCATTATTTTCCAAGACAAGCATCATGTTCAGGCACGGTTGGTCGAGCAATATAATCCGAAAAAATAAAATTTTGAGAGCGAATAAAATCACGACTTAATTACATGTTCCATGGTATTCATAAATTTGTCCGTTCAAATTTCTTTCAGAGCTATGGAGGTCGGTACGCCGGCTTAAACATATTCTTGTCCACACCATAACCCCCCCCCCCCAAATGTTGTAGTAAAAACAATTCTCTTAATTCCTGTACACTCTCTTTCGTCGACTTAAAAATTATAAATGTACTCTGCGTTGCCACTTCATTATTTCAGTCGAATTTCTATCGTGTAGTTTTCTTTGTTAGACAATGTGACGTTGCACTAGGGGAAATACCCAACAGTGCTATTAACTGGAATGTTCTGTTTTCACATGAAAATGCGTGCCAGATAATGCGAGTGCGCTAATATCAGCCGCAGATTCTGCACCCAGATAAAATAAGTACCTTTTTATACATTTAATTGTATTCAAAAGAAAAGTTTTAAAAAAGAGCTAGAGATTTTTATAGCCTGTCACTTTAAATTCCTGATAATCGCAGGCCAGAAAATATATCTGAACAAAGATTTGCACAACGAATATTAGTTAAAATCGACTCTTTTCAATCATTTCTTCTGCCTCCTTTAAGTTACATAAATTTGTTATACTTAGACAGCAATGTAACCAATCGTAAAGCAATAGAAATATTAAAAAAAATGAAATTTTGTAAATTTTATTCGAATGCTTAAATAAATTCAAGAAAGGAATATGAACTAGTTTTCGTTGTATTTGATATAAATAATCTAGAAGTGTTCTAAAAACTCGCCTCTATTTTTTTTATATACTCAACACTTTTAACTCGCCAGAAACGTTAATATTTAATTATTTGCGAAATGTACAGGTGGGAGCGAAATTAAAGGGACAAGGAAAACAGTCTTTCTTTCCTTTACGTATTTTGACAAAAATATGCACAAAATATTAACAAATATGGTCCAGTCTATGAAACATATGCATCAATAAGCAAAATTTTTAAGACCAAAAAACATACAATGAAGACGAAACAAATTTATTTCAGATTTTTAGTCTATTACATTATATAATATTTATAACGTTATTTACAATAGCCAGGTAATAAATACATAAATTTAAAAATTCTGCTATTTAAAAAAATCGCTTATTAATAGTAACTCTGTACAACTACATATTTACTTATTATCTACTTTGAATTTTTATTAAAAAAAAAATAGATGTTTTTCTAAATTTTCTGTCTTAAACAAACGTCGAAAAAGGTCGTTCACCATCGACAGAAGTAGTGGGGGCATTTTTTAAACTGATTACAATATAAGAGTCTAATTCAATGTTTTCTACAAATTCCCCATTTAAAATGTTTGAAACTTTTGAAAGAATATCTTTTATTTTTTTCCAATACTGAGTGTCTGTTATAGAAAAATTAATTTCAATAAATGCTAACTGATTTGATATTACATTATTTTTGAAAGATTTTTTTTGCTTCTTTTACAGCATCTAAATCATCAGGGAATTCTAAAATAGAATTTTTGATTTTTTGATAATTTTGTGAATAAAAAATTGCGGCGTTTAACCATGTTTTCCACCTAATGATTACTGGTTGTGGAGGCAACGGTAAATCGGGAAATAATTCTTTGTACAACTGAATCCGTAATGGCGCTTTTTGATTTTTTTTTTTTTTGTACATTACTAATTAATTCATTCACAAGAGGGAATTGGTTTCTGATTTCTTCGGCAACTCTATTAATACCATGAGCCAAGCAAGTAATATGGATTAAATTAGGAACAAATATTTTTAAATTAACTGAGGCATTGGACAAAATTATTTTTTCATGTGATATTGGATTAGGAAGAAAAAAGTTTGTTAATCTATCATGAATAAATCGCGTTATTGTACAATTATTGGTTTTATCTAACTGTTTAGATCCTATTAAATATGATGTACTAGCTTTTTCAACATTCAGATAAGCAATTAACAAATTTATATCGACCACAAGAGTCTGTAGTTTCATCCACCTCAAAATAAACTAAGGCGTTACTTATTAATGTGTGGATCTCGGCATTTATTTTGGTGTATATTTGGCCGACAGGATTTTTCCTCAAAGTATTTTCATCAGAAATATGCTTTTGGGAAAAGTTTTCAAGAAAGCTTCTTAATTTCGCGTTTAATTTGTTAATGGAATATTGGTGCTTGGGAATGCCTCATACAATTCCCTGGAGAATTCTTGTTGGGACATCTTTTTCTGTATATTTTCAAATGATTCAAAAAAGCGACTTTAAGAACGATCCCCAAAGTTAGGTTTTTTGACTTTGTCCTGGTATAACGAGGTACCTAAGTGCTGCGTAATAAAAAATTTCTTCTCACATGACACCTTAAAAAGTAAAATCTCATTCTATTAGAAATATTATTACAAGCAATAAAATATTTGGGTATAATTAGGTGTTATTTATTTATTTATATATTTTTTTAAAACAACTTACTCTAAAATTTGACAAAAAATTTTTTATAGATTTGGTAACTAAACCTTTCTAAGAAATGTGGGTTTTCCTCTTCACATCCCTTTCTAGAATTTTTCTAGATCACCCCAGAAAAAACTCTTTATAATTAAATTATCATTAGCCCTTAACCGAACGGGAAAATATGGTTGAATTGTCATTTAAAACGAATATAAAGAGGGATTACTTAAAAGCACTAATTTGTGCTCAAAGCCCTGCGGGATACTAATACTTTGCGTCCGGCTTAAACGAATTACAGGTAGTTTTCACTCAAGCTTCCAATTTTTAACTTTTAATGAAATTATTAAAAGGAAATTTGTAATTTGAAAAAAATATGCACACATGCAATATTTGATAAAATATTCATAAAGTTGCAAAAATATGCAAAATATGCATTTTTAATTAGCTTATTTTAATCAAAAAACATTAGATGTACCAAAAAGACTCAAAATTTTGGTGGTATAGCAGCGGCAGACAAAAATGGGAAAATGACTTCTAGAAATTAGTATCTTTGGGTTGGGTTTAAATAAAACTGCAAGGTTATTATTATTAAGATTTATGACCCCAAGCGGTCGGTAGGCACATTTCTTTTGGAATACAGAGAACCGGCGTCCCTTTTGTCAGTAAGAGGTAAACAAGTACATATTATATTTATAAAAGAAATCGGCCGGGCAGAATATTTACTAAATGTAGGTATATAAACTACTCAAAATGAATAAGGAGACACTTTTACATATGTCTGTATTTTTTGTAATAGTTTGTGAAATGACATAATTTTGTCACCAACATGCAAATACTCAGGACTTGTACCTTTATAAAAGAGCTACGTTTTTGCATCATTTCTTTCGAAAATAAACAAA
>QDEB01041295.1:0-11847 GCA_004193795.1 Asbolus verrucosus | reverse complement strand
TCAATTCTTTAAAACTCCCAGTCTTAGCTACGTATCTGAGATTTGAGATTATCCTATTCGGAAGGTTACACAGACCATAGCTTCCGAAGATCATCAGCTATTATACTGATCGGTTCAGGGGCTGGTATTTTGCAGTTAAAACGCCAAGGAGGGTGGAAAAGTGGCATCGTCGCAAAAGTTATGTGGAAGAGTGCTTAGAAGAGAAAGTTAATGTTTCCAAGCAAATTCTTGTGGGCAAAATACATGAAGACTTACGACGGACAAAAATCAAGAACTATGTTACAACTATGTTACATTTATCATTTAGCAATAGTAAAGAGCAAACCAAATTGTCAAATAATTAGTAGCAGGAATGTCAAGAATGTTGATTTGTTGTTATTAATTGAATAAAAGTGTAAAATAGTAATGGTTTTTATTTCCGTAAAATAATAAAACTTTATTTCACACTGTTTGTAAGAAATGTAAAATAATAAAATATTATTTTAGAGTTTTAATAAAGATCAAGTTTACATACTTCAAACTCATAAATAACGGTCTACTTTAGAAAGAGGTTGACAAAAGAAAATATTTTAAAACAATTATAAAATGTTATAATCACGTAATTTTAATAATTCTGACGAAAATTTCTGCAAAAATTGGGAGAACTAGAACAGTTCTAAATTTTCTCTTTTTTTTTTTCATCAATCCATGGAAAGTTAATTAATAATTGAAAATAAAGGAGATCTATGTAAAAAGCCAGCGTATCTATTTTGTCTCATGTCTGCAAAAAACAAAACGTGCGTGTTTATGATAACAGATAATTTATTAAAGCAGTTTAGTGTACAAAAAAAATGATAATGTAGTGATAATTACGTGACCCAAATTGCCAAAACCGTATTTTTAGCCTTTCTATAATTGAGGAAGGAACTAATTATCATTGCAATTTTTCCCTTCCATACTTTGTGTAAATTTATTCATATTTAAAGCAAGTTTTAGCGTCATTATTCAAGCGGGTATTTTCCCATGCATAGCAATTTGGTTCTTTCATTTACCTCGCCTTTGGATGTAAAATTAATGTTGATGTCTCTCGGTGCAGTTAAACCGAACTGCACTGAACAAATAAAACTAGTTCCCTAGAGTCCGTTGTGATTTATTAAAATTCCGTAACACATCGAATCAGCAATCGGCAGTTTGCTGTTGGGAAAATTCGATTTCGGTATGTGTTTTTTCTGCTCGCATCTGCAGCTCCTGGAAACATTCGCATTTCAGCGGGTTTTCCCGAAGGCTGAGTAATTCCGTTTTGTTCAGAACCGAACTCATGAACTCTTCGGACAAACACTGCAAAGAATCTCCGTTTAGATTCAAGTGTCGAATCGAGCTTAATTTCCCTAAAGCGTGTCCGTTGATCCTTTCCATGTCATTCCAGTCCAGAAACAAATCGCCGAAGTTCTTCGCCCCTTCGAAGGC
Organism: Asbolus verrucosus; assembly: GCA_004193795.1. Classification (NCBI taxonomy): domain Eukaryota; kingdom Metazoa; phylum Arthropoda; class Insecta; order Coleoptera; family Tenebrionidae; genus Asbolus; species Asbolus verrucosus. Next base: position 10,401 of record QDEB01041295.1, on the reverse strand, counting down.
CGTGGGATCGACCCTTCCGATTTTATTGTAACTGAAATACACGTCGACCTCTTTGTCTTCTTCGTTCCAGAAATTCCTGAAAGCTTTCAGCGGTAATTCTTCCAGGAAGTTGTGCGTAATCGAAACTGTCTTAATGTTTGTGCAATTGAAAAACCACTCCCCGCTCCACTGCCTCAGTTCGTTGAAATCCAGCACCACCCTCTCCAGCACCGGCATGTTATCGAACGCTCTGGCCGCTATGACGGATATTTTGTTGCTAGAAAAAAATGATCGCAATTCGAAGTTGCCATTCGATTCGTTAGCTTGACGCACCTGGAAAAGTTGAGGTTTTTGATCTGCACGTGGTTAAAGACGCCCTCCTTCAGCTCCCTCAGGTTGTTGCGGCTGAGGCTGAGGTTGGTCAGCGGCTTGAGGTCCCTGAAGGTGTTGGGCTTGATGTCGTTGACGCCGCAGTCGTCGATTACCAGCGTCTCGAGATTGTCGAAGAAGGCGAACCTGACCTGCCAGAGGATGGGGAATTTTTGATTGACGACGATCTTCCGGGTCGTAATGAGGCCCTCCGGGATGGGCTGGCGAGCGAGGTAATCGTGCGGCTCGCCGCTGTCCTCGTACCAAATCAAGTCGGCGTTATTTGTTATGCCCCACACCCCCGTCGCGCACCCCCACACCAGCAACAACAAATACGCCTTGGTTCGATACATCGTCCTCGAATGGATTTCATGCACTGATTCGCCCGATCTGGTCAGCCCCAGGCATTTACGCCATTATTTGATAAGCTCTCGAGTAAATTATCTAATAGCAGGATGCAGGAATTTCATAGGATGAAGTTTTCCGCAATAATTTAACACATAAAGCGAAAGACGTGACAGAAATACGGAAAATGTCGCACAGCATTCAATTAAATTCCTCGCTTGCAATCGCGCAAACAATCGTTAGCATGGGGCTAATTGACAAATCGGGATTTGTTTCTGACGATCTAGGAAGAATCACGAACTGATCAGCCCGCTATTTCATCACAAAAATCTCATTATTGTTCTTTCACATCAACACTTTGAACTGCTAAGGTCAAGTTTATCAGCTTGTTTACGACGGAATCCATATTGGTAAACAAATCATCAAATCAGACTTCATTTACAGAATTATCATTTTATACGGGCTCAAACAGTAACTTAAAACTGGAGTACCCACTCAACATGTGGTTAAACAGGAAGATTATTTAGTTTATACACAAACAACAAAATATTCCTGACAAAAATAATATTGTCGAGAGAATTATCTTGACTTGTTTATCAATACTAAACTCTATGTAATCGGATACACTGTGTATCAACTAAACTCAATTAAACAACACTTGCCATCATTCATCTAGAGAATGACTGAAGCTTAAACTTGTTGGCGTTTTTTGTTACATGTAACATATGTAACAAAAGCTTTGAGAAAATTTTTCTGATTTAGTAATACAAACTAGAGTGGTTTTATTTAAATTTATAATACAAAGAAATCTTAACTGAACTTTTAACAATTCTTGTAATATATCACATAGCAGCTAAAGGGCCATGGGTTTCTATGTGCGCAATTTGGGCAGATGGCTCTTATCAGTCCTTGGATGGTAACAACATTAAACTCGCGAATCTTTTGATAGATTCTTCGTCACAGTTCTTCTTCATTTTGTGCTTCCCACCCACCGTCGTAAACTTTTCCATCGAGTAAAGCCGAAAAATCTTCTACAGGACGCGCCTGAGGAATATTCGGAGGGTTATCCTCTCTAGGTACATACCAAATATTTTGTTGCCTTAATTAACTTTATTAAGGGATTTAACTTTGTTAACATAAATTTATCGTAAAACTATAGAGGAAAGTTGACAGATTTTCCATTTCCAATAATAAATTGATTGCTTTATTTTTAATAAGAAAAAAATATTACGAAAAATTTTCTCAAAACTCTTATTACATACGTTAAACCTGCCAGAGACCTGTATGTTTCGTCCAATAAATAAAAATAATTTCATTTTTCTAATGTTTAATTTTTATAATCAAAAAAGATAGTATATTAGGAAATTAGTCTATTGAAATCAGGTATGGGGAAATTAAAGAATTTAGTTGATTACACAAACACATTTTCTACACTTATTGTGAGAAAATGTAAGTAATGTAAATCATTTCGTTACTTTTTTAAAATTCCATTTTAAAATTACATTATTTGTACTTGTCTGTTTTGTGGTCCTGTAAATTTTTAGAAAATATTCTTCTGAATTTTAATAACAAATGAAACATAATTTACTTGCCATTTTATTTTATTATATAAGTCTTAATTTTTTAAAATAGATTCGTAGCGAACACCCTATAGTTTTAATTATTAAATAAAATCTATACAAAAAAACAAACAAGGTGATGCATGAAAACGCTTTAAAAAAATTACAGATATTTTTAATTTTCCTTGTGATTATGTACCTACGGTTTTATTAGCTTCATTGATTTCATTTTTATTTAAATTACCTAAGCATTTTAAAAAATTAAACTCCAAAAAATGCCTAAAATGTGTCAAAATGCAACGAGTATGACATTTTTAGATAAATATTTCGTTCGGCCGCTGCAACTTTTGAATTTTTAACACCTATCTCCCTTCCAAAACATTTACTTCGTTCGCTTTTCTGGATTCATTATTCTTTAAAATGTTTCCTTTTATGTAATATTTTTTGAATTTCGCTGTCTATTAATATATCACTAAATAAACGTAGTGTATGCACTAAGGATAATTGGAAGGAATGAAGTTCACGATTAACAAAAAAAGCTGTTAACAATTCCAGTATATAAATATATTGCAGAGGGCAAATATAGCTTAGCTATAAAAGCAAGAATAGTTGAGAAAACTTAGTTCATGAATTTGATGAGTCTAAGCACGTATGTACAAATACATGTGGGAAGAGAAAATGTAATAAAAATAACTAATAAAAACGTATAAGATGAGGCAAGGAACTGCAAATTATGTAAACGCAAAGTAGAACCTATAGCAAATAACAATGTCTTCCTTCAAAAATGAAAATTACATTTCATAAAGTCACTAAGTCGGAACGGTAAAAAAATTATAAAAAAATAAAGAAACAAATGAAGGAACAATTAAAATAAAAAACCGTGAAGATGATCAAACATAACACGAAAAAGTAGAAAGGAAAGTTAGCTGATTGCATCAATTAAAGACATTTAAATCGTTTTTTATCAAACGTCGGAAATTATTTAAAAGAATAAGGGTTCGATTACCTGTTCGTTACCGTCAGGCGGATGAAAAAGGTTGACTGATGTTACCAAGCTCTATTGCTTCAAAGACAAATTGAGAACATCCTATCATCAAGTCTAAGGCTTCAAAGACGCAGAAATAACAATAAAAACGGATCGTCCAGTCATAAATTTAAATAACGAGGAATACGTCCCGGAAAATCGCGGGAAGTTAAAAGGAGGATGGCAAAGTCTGTAAATCGATCTGTATAAAAATACAAGCACCTGGCTGTCACTGTTTCCAGAAGACGGATGTAGTCAACAACACGAGATAAAAGATGGACCATCGAGAACGTGTAATAAACAAGTTAAACTTCGTACAATGCAGTGACGAAGTAACAAAAGAGGAGAAAAAGAGCAATTTATAAAACGACACCGGAAAGCGTTCCAACTAGGGGTCAAAAGTGTGGCGCTTTTAAATGGAAAGGACGAAAATAGATTAAACTGGCGTTAAAACGAAGGTTTTGGTGAGCTTTTTTAAAACATGTCAACTATCTCACAAGCTTTTCTTCCCTCGTAAGTATAATATATGTGGAAAATTTCAATTTTGCCACCGTGAAAAATGAGAGTTGGTTCTTTAGCTGCGATGTCACTGAAAAACGTTGGTTAAAAATGAACGGACGAATTACATAAACTCTTCCTTAATTATTATTTCATAAATTGAAGAAGGTACGTGTGTGCCTTGCTTTATTTTTTAATAAACCGCAGTGAAAAGCACTTAAGAGCGAACAGCACCCGAGAGAACAATATTTCAGACAGCCGCATTACACACCAAAAAGCCTTGGACCAATATTCCTTCTGTATTTTATTGTGTCGAGTTTTATAAATTCAATATCCTTTGTTATGTAGAAACAATACACACATCAACCATAACACCACGTTAACGGCTTTTACATGTAACATTCCTCTATTTAGAAGTACATTTCGTCGTTTTAAATTCAAGGAAATAATAATAAGATTTTTGGTATTTACAGCTAAATCCCACGGAAATAAAATCACATTTTCTAAGATCTCTCACAATAAAATTTAAGCACAGTTGAAAATCTGCCAGAGCCAATTAAATTTGATCAATACTCCATAAGAGGCATAGAGTAAAATTTCTTATTGCCACAGCAACCATTGTGAAAATCTATTCCAAGCCTCCGATTCAATTTGATGATGCATCAAAATACACCTACAATCAAAGAAACCGTATATCCAGATCCGCCCCCACGCATTTACGCGTGCTGATTTCGAAACCCCTTAATTCGCAATTTTACTTTTTTTGAAGTTGCTGGCTTTTCGACTTCTGTAACTTTCGCCAGTGACGTACATAAATAAACCGCTTTCAATTAAAAATTCATGGAATAAAGTTAAGTGACAGTTGGAAATCACTTTTATTCGAAACACAAACTTTTAAGGTGTCGTACTGGCGAGGGATTGTATTTTTCTTGGCGAAACCGTGAAGGAACAACGCCAAGTTTTCTTATGTGTCAGGAATGGATGAATAAATGAATGAGTCGACTTGAAACTGCTCCCAGATATCCCACAGGAACAGGTAGAGGGAGAATTAAGTTTGGTGGAAGATATTACGAGTTGGAATAGTGCGTGCGAATGCGTCAGAGGAATACATTTCAAAGTGTTTGCATGTTTTACTTTACACGCTTTCATGTTTGTACGGTGCTAGTCGGATTAGTCCTTGGAGGGTCTCTGCACGTGGAAAGGAACTTTCAAGTTCCGACACCGTGTTTGTGTCGAAAACTGGCCTAAAATCCTTCTGGATGGATCATTTTAAAGTTGAATCGAAATAATGTTTCAAGAGGTGGTTGAATGTTGGCTCCGACTAAGGAGGTGATGAATAAACATAGGGCGAATTTTAAGTAATTTCAGTGACGCAACTGAACGAGAGATTAATTGAATTAAAATAAATACAAAGTGTTTACTTTACTGAATAATTGTTAATTACATCACACCGAGTGACTCTAAATACCATACTGTAATTTAATGGTTTTATGATAACTGGAATGCAATTAGAATAAAAACGATTTCTGTATCTTGCCTGCTAAAGAAAAATAATTTTTTCCAAATTATGTCTTATTTATATAAATTTTTCCAAGATAATTTTGCACTTTTCTAAAATTTCAGATGTGTATAAAGAATGTAACAAATGCCACTTTTTTACAGCATAATGAATATAAAAGCTTTTAAGTGTTGTTCATAAATTTTTTAACTTTCTTTATCGCTATGCTAACTTTGCATAGTTTTTGTTTCGTTATCTTTTATCTTCGTTAAAATGGGGCACCTACTTTTATTGTTAGAGATTTATACTAAAATGTCGACATTTGAAGAGATTTATTCAATTTCTTGTCTCTACAGCAACTGCATTATTGTCGAATAAACAATTTTATTTGTGTGGGAGTGGAAAGCTCTAAGTAGGTTTAAGAATTCTATATTCGGAATCAATATAAAATATTCATATGGTCTTTTATTAACATTTTTGAAAATCTAGTTGTTGCTCCTCCTTCAATAAATGTACTGTTAATCGAAATCGACAAGACACAACGTCGATAACATATTTTCACGGTTTTTAACTTATTAATATTTTGGCCGATCGTCGTTGAACACTAAATAGCAGTATTAAACAAAATTCAAGATAGAAAGTTGCAGAAAGGCCTGAGAAACTAAGTTATGAAGAATCTGTACTTGAAACATTCGTGAGATTGCGTTTAGCATTAATACTCAAATTTTTTTAATTCATTTAAAAAATTTCGTTGATCCTTTGTCATTTTTATCTTGCTTTCGTCGAAAATTGTTATTTAAAATTGAAATTTCTATCAGTGGTGACCGTGGTGACGATTTCAACTAAATTTTGTTTTAATTACTGAACTTAACAAGTCTCACTTCAATCAGTGAAACAATAAGTAAATCTGTTGGAGTTATAATGTTCATGTTAAGTGCTTGCATATCCAAATTTATGGAAGTATTTAATTACTACAAACTATATATAAAGAGTATGTTTGGTTTATTGGCTGCAAATTGCAATTAGTTGGGCGATTGAGGAGCAACAGTCCGGAGAGGATTATAACTTAGTTTATATAATAATCAATTGTTTGAATAAGACTCGCAAAGCTCGATAAAACAGAATTAGCCTTCTCACCTTAAAGTCGGAAATTCCGTCCTCTTTAAACTCATAATTAATCTTTTTTAAAATTCGCGAAATTGAAAAAAATGTTAAAAATGAAATTAGTTGTCGCCAGGCGTTCCGGTTCGACTAAAAAAGTAGAAAAATGGGTCGTTGCAGCCCTGCAGTCAATTAGGGCCTTGTTGTCTGTTGATTGCTATTATCAGTGCGAAATTAAATCTTGAAAGCTCTCGATCACAAAAGCTCCGAATGACTTCTACCGAATCGGATCTATTTACATGAACACGACAAACATCCGTTAAGTTTCTCGCTGAATACACACAAGTACGGCAAGGTCTTTTTAACGTATCAAGCCGTATCAATGCAAATTTAATTTGGTTCTGCGTAAGTCGCAAGAGTGGAATAGCTCACAGGGAATGTCATGGATTTTCCTCCAAACTAAACTCTGCTTAAATGTTGCTTTAATAATTACATAATGCAGAAGTTAGTTCAACCATGTTAGTACCGTGTAAGATCTGCCAAATGATTTTAACAAAATTTCGTTTTGCACTAATTGAAAAGCTTTGTAAAACCGGGGCTGAATTTATTCAATTAGTTGACTAATGAACCGTATTATATAATGAATATTTACAACTTCTGCAAGGTTTAATTGTGAATAAATGCAGACGCTAATTACGAGAGAACTGAACTGAAATGCAGACTAGTTTTTAACTGTAACATATGTTGAAAATATGCGTTTATAATGAATCTGAAAACTGCACTTTCTTGTGAAAATATGTTTTAAAATCTGAATATGCAATTTCAGTAATAACGAAAACTGTACACAAGATATTGTTTTTTTGGAGCATTTTATGTGCTACACGATAGGAAGGCAACTCACCGTTACTAATAACCGAGCAAACAAAATTACTTGAAGCTCAGTTTTTAGAATCTAAAAATTTGGAAGTCTCCGCCGACTAATTCACCCAGAACCGATTCTGGATTCAATTATTATAATGGAAGCCGAAACTAGTCAGCAAGTTCGCCGAAAATAAGAAATAAATAATAATGCGAAGGGGACAAGGGATAAAATATTAATGAAAAAAGTTAGTGAAATTTCTCCGGGGCAAGAAAAATTTATTGTGAAGCGAACGGTATTGATGATTCGGTCGGGATGGGCGCCAGGATCACTAAACGAGAATCCCACGCAAGATTAACCTGCCGTTTAAATTCCAGTATATACTTTTACTTCCGATCCGTGACCAAACGGCCACTACAGAAAACAATTCTGCCATTTTCCGGCTTTTCCCGCATTTTCATCATGATGTGGCCCCGGAGTGACGTTGACACAAAGCTTGAAAAGTTCTGAGAAAAATGAGCGTATGCAACCAACTGTACACATTCCTAGAAACAATTGGAAGAGCTGAGTCAGCTTTCTATTGACTTGTGGTCCCGAGACACAATAAAAATTATTTTAGAACGAAACACCGGAAACGTGACATACTGAAATTGTTTTCGAAATAACAGAGTAGGTTTTTGAGCACTTCTCCTTGAAAACGAGTAAAACAAGAAATCAAACTGCTGCTTCGGGAATTACAGTGGCGACTCATTCTAACCGTCGTCAGGGTTTGGTTAAAAAGTTTTTTGTTTAACTGCTGAAAAGTTTCGTCAATATTAACGTTGATAAAATTCCGACCTCTATTAGCTGGCCATACAAAATTAAAGTTAATTTATGCTAATTTATTTGTTTTTCTTCCTCTTTCGGTCAAATGTCCTTATTTGGCGGATCGGAAGCGATAAAATGTCCGTCATAATTGTTCTCATTTCATTAAATGTCTCGCACAAAAAAAATTATTTCCGGAGTTATTTCCAGACGCTACAAGAATATTATATTGGTTTCGTTTAAAAAGAAAATGGGATTTTAATCCATGAGTTTCAGTTTTAATAAGCGCAAATGCTGTAAAACAAGATGTAATGTGTTGAAAATTTCATTAAAGACTTACACCCACCACCATCTCCTTTAACATAAATAATTTTCGGGCTTAATATCCAGACCCTTATTGTTTTGATCCGAAAATTGTTTTGTTTATTTTTATTCACATTAAATTTCGTCAAAGCATTATTCGATTTAATTATTGTAAACAGTGAAAGGACTAAAGGAAATTGAAATTAATTCCTTACCTACAGAGATCCAGAAATTATTTCTAAATTAAGCATTCCATAAAATAATGCTTTAAATACCTCCCAAAAATCACGTGAGGAGCTCGACGGCAACGAAACAAAACAGAGGCATTTTTGAGTTCCCTAGGGACAGCACGCTTCAATTTTCCATGGATATTGGTTACATAAAAACCGAATAACTCCATAAGCAACTTGATGACAGTTTATGGAATACCCAAAGGATCCCACCTCTGGACAAACGCAGATAAGAAGAGCGATCATGAATCGGAACGGCTTTTCGATTTAAATCGAAAGCTCTTCCAGTTTTGTCGTTAAATAAGTTTATTCCATTTATCACTCGAGCGACAATCGACTGAGACCGCAACTTACTTTTTCGCCGTGTAACAGAGAAAATTAATGCGCCATGGCGAAATTGATTGTATAAATAAGAACGGTTTGTCTGAAGGGTAATATTTTCGAATTAATCATCATCATTGTTGAGAAGCTTTAGCGTGGTTTAATCAACGAAAGCGAACTCGTTATTAGAATATTAATCATCGCTCCCTAAATAATATAACAAGTTTTTCGATGGGGGATGAAGAGTGTGTGTTGGGCTTATTGGCCGAAAATTCTAACGAACACGGCCAGAAATTGATTGCAGGCTTGTCTGCCAATTTTTTAGTAATTGAATCAGATGCTTAAGGGTGCGTATTATTGGTGGCCTATACACAACTTTTTCTACTTCAATCAAGTTAATTTCAGGTTATAAAATTCCTTGCTATTTAAAATGTTAATTATACACTCGATACGTACGTATTACCTACAAGATATCTCAAAAATCTTCGGGAATATATAATGATTTCAAATTTTTCTAACCGAAATCTCTTGCAATTTTCGTTTTCCGACAATCGAATTCTGAAAAGTTTCTTTGAAGTTTGAGTTACGAATAACGGTCAGATCATTTATAATCATTTTCGTGATAAATTATTTGATTTCTCTAACAGACGGACAGGTGTTTTTTTTGCAAAATTTAGTAATGTTGGGCACTGAAAAATTGTTGCCATGCACGCCAACATCGAGATGTCCCAAAACGCCAATTCTACCTGGGAATGTCTGTTACAATAGTGTAGCAACTGGTGATAAAAGAATTTTATTGCAACCCGACACAATCGCAGTTTAATTCAACTTGAAATATATTTTCGAATTTTTGTGTTTGCGTTCTTGGCGTTCCAAGTAACAGTAAACTGTAAGTAAATTCCTAGACATGTCAATAACAAATATTGAGAACAAATGTCGAAAATAAGTGTCCGAGGAAGAAATAGTTAACATAATAATTAATATAACTTCATCAAGGATCTAAAATCTCTTTACAAAAGTTTACGTTTGATGGCTTGCAGTTTTCTTAGAAATCAAAAAGTTTTCAACATATTTTCAACATCAATATTGTGCTGCTGAAATAAATGTTGGTGTTGTTTCTAGTAGAACTAAAAGAGTAATAACAGCAGAATGTCGAATCACTTGTAAATTTACAACAGTCGAACTTTTTTAATGCTCAGTTTTATATCTAATAAGAATAAATTTGGAATTAATTTGAAAATCGAGACAAGTTTATATGACTTTATCATCTTTATTCAGTATCAGATTTCATTTTCTAAGTGAACTGTTTTATGACATTCTCTTCCTGCGTTCATAAAACTTCCTTTTAATTTATCATTAATATAGCTTTTGACGTCCTTCAGAAGAAAGCTTTCGGAATAAGTCAAGCGATGTAAACCAATGAAAATAAAAAATTTTCTTCTTGAAAATTTAACAAAACGCAATTTTATTAAAACATGAAAAATATCTTTCTTGATACATGACTGCAGACG
>QDEB01041280.1:13313-25331 GCA_004193795.1 Asbolus verrucosus | reverse complement strand
CTCACATGCAGGCGGTAAAATGCAAAGAAAAACCCAGCTGATGGGTACTGCAAGTCTACGTCTGTCTTGCCTAATGTGATAGAGTTTCCACTCACATACGACTTTTACTGAATGATAGCTCATTCAGATAAGAAATTAGGCAATATTTCTAGGCAATGTATTATTCTCCACGCGATTTTCTCTTCACTGTGGCGTGTCTTTGTATGGTGCTGTCAAGTTCCATAACTAGTACGTGACAAAGTCGCCTCACCCCACAAGAGTAAACCCTAGAGGGCTCAAATCCATGACTTTCATAACGGCGAATTAACGTGTAACTTATTAAATATTCCGACCCAAGAAGCTTTCAAAGTTAAATGAAAATAAGAAAGTCTCTTTTGCGATTTGAAGTAATACTTTGATCGTCGGAGATTTTATTGCAATAATAATAAATTAAAAGAAAAGCTTAGGCTATATCTTAACCGAAATTAATTCCGTATTCTATTTATCGGTTGGCTCAAAACACATACGCAGTATCTTAAAAATGGATCTAAAATGATCCTTGCAGGATTTGATAAGAACTATCTTTCAGAAAAAAATCATAAATTAAGTACCTACACTTATATAATTGCGTAAAGGATGCACGTGGAAACGACAGTCTGATGTTCGTTATCTTAATTCCACATGGTAATCTTAGTTCAACAGTTTTGATAAAGATTTTAATATTATTTAAATTTTTCGTATTGATAATTAATTAGGTGTTTATTGTCTATTTATAATAAAATTATAAATAATAAAAAATAAATAATACATTATCTAAAACAACTCTTTATAAGAATCTACTCTAGGATGTAAAGGATGAAGCAAGTCCGCCTGTTGATCTGGATCTTGGTAATGATAATTATTGCGATATGCTCCTACATCGTGGCTTTCAACATCATGCGGCCATTGTCGATCATAATGCCCTAAAACTTTTAAATTAAAACCGTCTTAAAGCCGAAAACTAGCAGTTATAATACTTCAGAAGAACATTGACAGAAATATTCGATTATTGCAAAATTTATATAACGTGAAAATATTATTGTATTGTATATAACAATGCAGCTAACTACAAGAACTGATACTCAGATTGTTCATATGTGACTGAAACAGTTCACCGACCTCTAAAATAAGGATAATGCTGTCCTTCTAAAGGATTATAGCCAAAGCTGCATAATTCGTCCTTACAATGACCATGATGGTGATGATCCGGCGTAGAATACAATCCATAATTCACATTACTTGTGGCAATTTTCTTGAGGCCCTGAATGGCAGTTAGAATGAGAGCCATTTTTGCTAAAAGTAAAGCTTTTCCTCCTAATACCGCCAGAAATTGAAAACCCATCGGAACCATTATCAAAGCCACCGCCGCTATGCCAAACATCATCAAACTCATCATCATATTTTGCCGTCTCTTCCTCCCTCTAGCTGGAAATAACAAATTTATTCAAAATTAGCTGAAGAAGAAGATTACAAAACTGATATGACGAACATCCTGTAAGTTCTTCAGGCTTAATGTATATTAAGAGTATATATTTTATATTTTTATATTTGAGCATTCGCACTGAAATGAACAAAGACTGTTTGACGATTTTTTTTTTTTAGTTGATTATAAAACACAGAATATTCTTGCTCATTTTAGCTTGCGTACCCAACCAGGTAAATATTCAAATTGTGTGGGAGTGCATTCGCATAACAATTTTACAGTCGAATTAAATTTCCGGCGTGAACTGTATTAAACATGAAAAATTGTATCTCCTTCTTACCTTCGCTGTTAACGGTTTTTAACTCCTCATGGTTATTAAGACGTATTTTAAGAACGTGGGTTTGAAGGAGGTGGGCGATTCTTCGTAAGATTTCATTTTTCCACTCGACTTCCATTTCATTATCAGATTTGTGAGCGGTGTTGAAAACTGCAAGGTCTCTGGATGACAGTAACGAGAATTAATGTACATCCACTAAAGTGAAATTTTATTTAATTACTTCGCTTTAATTGGTTATACTCTACAGGATATCAGCGTCAATCGTAAATATAAAAGCTCATTTTATGCGTTTTTAGTAGCTTACTTGTTTTTTGTTAAAGCTCTAATTGCTAATAAAATATTTTGTTCGTTTACTGCTCTCGGTGATGGCAAAAACAAAATGACTTTTCGATAGTTTACAATTTTGTCAAGAGAGTTCACGGCCAGTAATATGATAAGTCTAATCAGATTAATCGTTGACTTGTACTGCAAAGATTAAGTTACCTCAATCATCAAAAAATTGCCATTTCCCCTTACATTTCATGAACTATAAAATTCGATAACAAGAACGAGCTTAAATCTTCTGAAATAAGATATGGCGAGCTATTGATTTACTTCTTTGATCAAATATATTTTGAACTGAATTGTGCACGACTCTACAACTCATTATTTGTAGAGAACAAAAATTATTACCAATTATAAATAAGAAAATGCTTGCGAGCTGTGAAGAGTTCGCCTAAATTTGGAAAGATTTTGTTTATTAAAAAAAAAGAATAAATTTAACCTCATTTCATTATACAGCCGCTAAAGAAAATTCCGAGCGTTAATGGGAAAATGCTTTTTCCACCTTCATCTAACAGCAAAACAGCTAATGAAATTAAATCCAATAAAATTTAAAATTACAAGGTTCCCCACGTTAAATAGGTGAGATAAGCTGACGGATTAAATATTTTTTGTTTTAGCATAGTCTTCTTATAAAATGAATTTTTGTTGATTAGTGAATGTGAAAATATACCTGCAAAATGAAATTTCCCGAATTTTTGAATACCAAAAAGAAAATTATATTGTTGGAATGAAGAATAACATAAGTATAAATTTACCTTTATTGCTAAATATTGAGAGTTGTACTTCCGTTCTAACATTCCCAAACAAAATTAAAATGTAGGAATGAAATATGGAAAGCAACGTTTTCATTGCAGGATTTTCGCGATTATATTTAAATATATTACAAATTTTAAGCATATTAAGATAAAATATAAGTACACTGTTTCCACTTTATTGCTTTTGAAAGTATGAAACGCGAAAATTCATACTTTTATTATTGCGTTTGTAAAAAATCCGCATTTAAAAATGTTGTATCTACCTTTTAGGATCAGTATCGTTTTCTTTTCGATACCTCACTAGTTCAATGCCATTTGCAAGTTTAATAACGTCACCATTCAACGTTCTATCCAAAACAACCAAACTCCCACGCCTCAAACATCCCTGCAGGATTAGCAGGAATTGTTCCTGCGGCCCATCGGATCCAAGTTGCATACAGTTATGCAATAATAAACCTGTCAACCTGCCTGCTGTTTTCCACACGTTCTCTGTTTTATCGCACGTTGTGATAAACTTATCACTGCTTAAAGCAAAAAAGAGTAAAACGACGAATTCAGCTAAGCTCGATTTATCCAGTGACATTCTGAAACCAAAATGACAGACACATAACTAATTTTGCTTAAAAATTTAAGTTAAAACAAGTTAATAACGGTTTTATTATTACTTATACAACATACGCTAGTCTTCTCTAATTTAATGCCAATTTGAAAAATCTGTTTACTGATTTCAAAAGTTGCTTCTGCGCCGTTTCTTTCATTTCAAAGTAAATCGACGAAAAAGCGCTGTGTATTATTTATATGTTAACTTCAAATTTTAAATTAAACAGAAAATAAGCAATAATTCCACTAGTCATGTGTCGTATATACACCTGAATTAACTTTAATCACTTCTTATTAAAAAAGTTTAGCCACATTCATGATCGCATTGAAATATGTTCTTTATAAAAGTTTCTTTAGTGTCAACAAAATTAATTTTTAAAGATTCAAGGCTGATTACTCCAACACACTGAAGTACAAAATGAATCTCCTTAGGCATTTTCGTTTTAAACCGTTCATTAAAGTATCATCAGCTTTAATGCTTGGAAGCTGACACAAATTAATCAAAAACCTATAATCTAAACAAACAAATTCCTTCTTGTTAAGCGAATATTTGCTTTTTTGTATTTTTATTTTTGGAACCAACATAACGTGAATAAAAATTCTTATTTTTGGGTATAACACATACATTTTAATATGCTCAAGTTGAGATTGGGACGTATATTTTCAGAGATAACAATGCAGAAGCACATTACACACACTTCGTTCACAGTATTCGCCACCACAATTACTGGAGCAATTGTAAAGTAAACTTGATTATATATGCTTTTCACAAGAATGCACTCAGAGGGTGTGGACGTCGTCATGTGGTGCATGAAAAGCACTCAACTTTGCTCTTCGGAACTTCCCATATACCTACAATACGTAGTGATATATAAAATTAATGAGATGTATCGTAACGTTACGATCATTTATTTCAAATGAAAAAAAAAGTAAACGCTGCTGATGAATGCTATTGTGGGGCATTGTGGTATTAACATTGAATTTCACTCAAAAGGATTAAGGGCAGGTCACCTGGATTCGAGTTGTTTAGATATATGCTTAATGTTGCCAAAATTGTAAAACCAGTAAAGCTGATAAGCTGCTTGCAGCAGACAAGTAATTTGTAAGTTCGCTCGGTACAATTTTGGTCTAAAATTAATTAGCCATCTTCCTAACTAATGATCTTTGCTGTGGTTATGATATATGTACTCTGGTAACATGCCAACTAATACGACTAAGATTGTTAATGTTCAGCTATAAACTTCACCACTAAGTAATAGGTAGATTTGCCGACTAGAGACTTGAATCAGAAAAATTGTTTTAATTAAGTTTATTTCTGATTTTCTCATACTTGCTTCAAGAAATGTTATTCGATATCTAATGTTCAAATAATGAAAGACACATTTTTGTGCAAAGAATTGTTATAGTTGTTGTCAACTGCACTTAAAAATAATAACTAAGAATAAGTAATAATCTAAATTTTACTAAATTAATCCAGTGTTGTGTTATCTAGGCATAATTTTCTTTATGAAATGTTAACACAACCACACCTTTCGAACAATTCCGAAAATTTATTGGCAATAATGTAACAAGTTTTGTACTACAATCCATCAGTTTAAAGTAAACAACGCCTAGCAATTAACTAGCTAGCTAGCTAATTAATAGGTATTTGTTTTACTAGAATAAATTTAAAACCCAAATCTGTCGTTAAAGGATTAAAACTAAAAATGTAATGAAATAAATTACTGAATTATATTCAAAACTATATGTTAAAAGACATTTTTTAAATAAAATCCTTAGGTATACTAAGGGCTTTTTTAAAGGATCTTGAGCCGAGTAGCCTAAGATGAAATCCAAAAAAGAACATAGAGGTACAAAATAATTTATTTCAATTCTTTTTATTTACCATATTATATACCTATTTAAAAATTCATATATACTGTAAATTTATGGTAACTATTTTATTGTGGATAGTTTTTTAACAATCAATGTGAAGAATAAACTGGAAATAATGGGTGCCAAAAGATTTGTAATATCAAAGCAATCATTAGGCCTTAAATAAGACTTTAATATTAAAATCGTCATCTTTTCCCTTGCTACCAACCATTGTCAATTGAAAACTAGGGTAATGATAATTATTTACAGCTTTGGTTAAAAATAGGCAATTTAATCCCACCTTTTTAATACAGTGAGACACAGATACCTCTAAGAAGCACTCAGCTATCTTTTAAAATTTTCCATGTTTGGTCTATATTGACAGAATGTGCTTTAATAACAAAATTACAATGACAGAAACTATTTTTCGAATAAATTCTTCCCATTTCATAACACAGAATTCAATAAGCATCAACTTAGAAAAGAAATAGAAGTGCGCAGTTTTATTAACTGTTATATGCAATAAATTTAAAATTTGCTTTTCAAATTCACAAACTCTGGGTTATATAGGACACAATATCTTTTAAAAATATATTTATTATAGCGTCATTCGAAAACATTTTTATTTATTTTTTGTTGTTTTTTTGATGTTAGAAAAATTAACAAAAATTAATAATTTGGGTGAATGTAGGCAAGGGGCAAAAGGTAACGTAACATTCAGATTTTTTTAAGTAGGTAATAAGGAATCAGAAATTAGTTACGAAGCAGTACTGTTGTTGATAAGAAATTTATTGTAATATTTTTAATAAAAATTGTTAAAATTCAAAAACGGCCCACATTTTTTTGCAATCACCATTTACAAAAAATTCCTACAAGACAACATAGATGGCTGTTTAATAATTTTAACATATTAAGGCAGTCAGAAGAAGAAGAAACATTAAAGCTAAGTCATGGTATACATTCACATAAATAAATATGCTTCATCAAATAAACAATATTTCCAATAACCAGATCCCTAAACCTTATAAATAGGTTGTGTGTAGCAAGGCTAATACGAGTTTATATCTACTTCATTTTACTTATCACAACATTGTCATATTTTCATTTTTACAGCAATGTTTATCTTAAATAGAAGAGCATATCTCATAGTGCACTCATCTCTGTACATTCCAATTAGATAAAGAAAATCTATAGACTGAAGTACGAGAATGATGAAAAATAAATTTCAATCGATCAATAAACATTGTTTTCAATGTTTTATTTCATTAAGAATGAGTAAATATGAGTTGCTGCTTACCTAGACAATATTCAATACTACTGTAGAATCTCTCCATATATATTTTGAATATAATGGAGGTACAATCAATCAAAATTCTTAAGCGTCCAACACGTCATTGTAAACTTGCCATTTTTATCCATTATACAAAGAAAAACCTTATATTTTTGTGTGGGCAGCTATTCTATAAAAAACATACAATGTCGTACATTGAGTTGTAACATGTTTGTTGTATCGTTCCAGCATGTTATAAATTAAATGTTTATCGGAATTATGCAACCCATAATACAAACTAACACGATTTCATCTAAAATCAAAACACATCAAATTGTTAAAACTGGATATGTAACTGATTTGTTGGCTATTTCTAGAAAATATTAATAAAAAATCTAAATGATAGTGTATACTTTATTCAGTACAATATTAATAAGTGCAATAAAATTCAAAGAGTAAGTATCCTTTCACAGTAACAAATATGTAAGAAGTTTAGAATTTGTATAATTATGAGATGTGTAACTGTTAATATTGCACCACGTGCTAAGGACCTTATAACAAAAACGTGTGGTGCGAATATTTACATTTAAAAAAATCTGCATCCCAAACTTGTATTGAAGTTTTTCAAAAGATGATACAAAACTAAAAAATAAAATAAAGCATACATTTTGTATAACAATTATTGGTTACTCAACTATTTATTTACAGTAAAATTTGTGATTTTGTGCCAACCAGTGGCAGAAGCTAAAAGAAGCGTTTACAACCTAATCTTACTAAAAAATATTATTCTCTTAGGCTGTCTTTTGTACACTAAATTTAGGTAAGCAAAGACCAAATTTAGTTTCTATTCCTGAGAAAACTGGTAGGGCTACAGAAAAACCGCCGATGTGATCCGGATTTTGCGATTTTGATACATCACCACCCAACACTGGCACCTTCAGTTCGGATCCGGTGGGACGACTGCGAAAAAGGTAAAATTAGTTCAAAGAAGGTCTAAAACAAACAGAAACACTCACGTGCCACCGAAATCGATGTAGAGCAACCTTTGAAGAACTTCGTACGTCAACAGAGTAACACCGAACTGTGGCGAGGATCTGAATACTCGAGCTGCAAATTATCGATTTCACTATTTTGCTGTTATTTTTTGTCAGTTACTTACCCATAGCTCCTTTCCAAAACGCCCGGAAACCTTCTTCTACGTAAATTTTCCTAGCGGCGTCCAGGAGACCGGTGTAAGTTGTTTGGCCAGCTCTTGCAATGACTTGCAACCGAGTCTTAATTACATCAGCCGGTGTGACGAGGGAGGCTGCAGGTACGCCGGCGATAGCACCGGCGAGCAACAGAGTCAATGGATGATTATAACCGCTTTCATCAGCGAGGCTCGCCTTAGTGTGAGCGTAAGCAGGAAAGTATATAGCACTGAATGGCACATCTCTAAGAAGACACGCCTTCGCCCCCTTATATAAACCGAAAAATCCCAGTTCTTTTACTACAGCCCACGCCCTCACTTTAGCTGAACCAGCTATTTCTCCGGCCACCTGCAGACGGATTTTCACTATTTCCAGAGGATTGGTAAATACTACCTGAGAAGCGCCGGCCTGACAACAAATAATATTTAATTTTAGTTCAAGTGGTTATTGACACGCTTACACATCCTCCAGCAATTACTTCGCCGTAAATCGCGATGTTTCCATTTTTATCGTAAAATTTGTCTCTCACAAAGTCGTTTACCTATAACAGTCTTGTTACAGAGGCGATATTTTGGTAAAATCTTCACCACTAACCGTGAGTTTAATAGCCTTTTCTGGGGCGACACCTAATAATTGCGGTACTAAACCTCTGTACAATCCAAAAACACCTTCATGCCTGATAACCTTCTTGAAACAATCAAAGCTGTTTCTGTACATTAATTCACCAATGAACGAGCCGGTTCTTTGATTTTGCATACGTGTTTTAACCAGATCTATTGGGTACACAGCGGTGGCTCCCACAGCTATAATTTCCAGTGTCATTAATATCATAAGCATTTAGTCTACATCATGTTAAATAATTTTACCTCCAGCAACTGAACCTAAGGTAAACCGATAAACACTTTCCAACATTTGAATGATAACGCCTCTCTCTTCTGGACTCTAAATTTAACAGTCATATAATGCAGACAGCAGAATTGTTTCTTTACTTACCGTAACGGCTTTGATTTCGGCTAAGCGGTTGGTGATTTGTTTATAATATTGTTCGGGTGCAATAGAATTGAGGTCATTATAAACAATTCGCCTAAAAACATGCAAAATAGAAAAATTGCAATATCTGCTTAGACAGAAATATGGTACAAACACGAACCCGTCCCACAAACCATTTTCTTCTTTATATAAATGTCTAATTTCCACAGCAGCACAGATAAGACAATACGCTTTTTTAACTAAATATCCAGCGCACAGTAATTAAATTTAAGTACTTACAATTCTGTTTAGCCAATTTTGTTATAAACAATTTAAATCTTAAATAAAATAAAAATTACAGAGATTACGGATATTTACCCTGTTTGATGAAGTACATCACACAGTTGAAACAAAATTTCAACCTCTAGAGGGGTCATTTGCGACATGGCTTGAGCTGAGTGCATGAATTCTTCTTTGGACACCTCTTGCGTCCTATGGCCATTTGTTACATTGAGGTAAATACGTTTGGCTAATTCCATGTTGTTTAGCAACGAATTAAATGCAATGAAATACGGAAAGCTGACCCGTCGACCACTCTGCGATCCTTGAGCCGCCTAATTTTTTCAAAAAAAAAAAAATAACCCGTTTATATGCAAAACCCTCATATAAAGAAACATATTAATTGCATTTTTTACAAACAACGTTACATCATTTATTGAAAATATTCACGTATAAAAATATGCTTAATTAAGGTAAAAGTCATAAAATAATAACCTCGATAAGGTGAGATTGCACTTGCTTGGTCAGTAAATGACTCTTGATGTTGATCATGATGTCCTGAAAATCCAAAACGGATATAAATCCCGTCCCGTTTTTATCCGCTCTTCGGAAACCTTCAATGGCATATTCTTCATGAAAATCATGAAGAAACTGGCTGAATTCGCCGTATGGTATCAAGCGGCTTTTATCTCGTCCAAAATACAATTGCACGAAGGGAGAATCCATGTCAAACGGAATTCTCTTGTGTAGCTCGGTTTTTTTCATTACCTCAACGAATTCCTCTGGAAAAGCCATTCAAACAATTTGATTAAATTGTACAAAAATATGTGAATATCAGAGCATAAGACTGTATACCTTTAAAGGATCAATACTATCTGTACCAAAATTACCTCTTTTCTAAACGCAAGTTTCCTTATTGACAATTTAAGATTTATTAATTTCATTCTTTCAAAGTCAAAAAGAATATAAAATACTTACGAAAACTAACCATTCCATTTCCGTTAGTGTCGAACAATTGAAATGCCGTTTTATAAAGGGCATCCGGAAAACACAGGAGCCCTTCGAAGGCTTGGAATTCAGCGTAAGAAATAAGCCCATCCTTGCTGGTGTCGACGATAGCCGCAAGCAATTGCACAGAGTGAGCATTATAATTTGTTTGATCGAACAACCCAAGATACTTAATAACAAAGTCTTCTGCTGTCATAAATTTCTCCCCGTTTTTCTCTTTTGATGCATATTTGCTGAAGATGTCCTGCAAGTGTTGCGGATTTGCCCGTTTTAAGTATCCGCCACCCTAAAACAAAGAGAACGAAGTTAAATTATTTTGCCCTTGATGGTGCGGAAGAAGTCGTTTGAAGGGTATTGGACAGATTGTGGTAACGATACGAATAAATTTTTTGATAGTACCTTTGTAACTGACCTCTACAATCAAATTAGATATGCCAGCTGGCTGCGGCATTGTCATACTCGAAATTTCCAAAAACTCACAAAGGTAGGTAAACTTTACTCACGATCTAGTTTGAATAAATGGTTAAAGTTGAAAATATTTGACCGCTCATTATACGTCACCGTTTGCGTTAAAAATAGTTCAAAAATCGTCAAAATGTTAGAGTGAGCGAGTGGATCAACACATCCAGACACTTATCCGTTATTTTAATTTTAACTTCGACCGCGGTGTAAACGCACAGCAATGCGAAAATAATCCTGTAGAAATTGTTGGCCATAAGGTAGACAACAGTATAAATTCGTATAAAATGCACAAACTAGTTTCCTAATCGTATGAATTATTTTTAGTGCTAAGCAACCGTGTGACAACACGATCCCAATTTCTTACACATCAGTGGCAGTGCTTCAAAATGTGATTTGGCCGCAATTTTTGTAAGTACGACGCTTTGTGACTGCATTTTTATTCAACTTTTGTAAGCTTGTTCTCGAATTGATTAAAATTAAATTACGTTGCGTAAGAATTTGAAATCTTCTAAAGCATTTTGAAAACTGGCACCAAACGATGTGTTGCAGCAACAAGTTTAACATGTTTCAGTAAACTCTCACATAATTAGGCTCGATCGCCTGAAAGAACACACTACTCCCTGCACTATTAACAATCAATGAAGGAAAGCGTGGAGTTAAAACTGCATTGCGGTAGACCGAGTACACTGTTGACTTACTTGGTGTTTCTCCACTGAAGAACTATATACAGGCTGATTCAAAAATCAAAATACTTTTACACGTTTTATTTGCTTGATTATAAAGTTGTACAATTATTACTTATCGTTAGAAAACCTGAATTTTTCCAAAATTAGATATCGGAGCTTTCTGTAGCTGTTACGATATGTATAATGTGATCATCAACGAAAATTTCATTTAATGTGAAATAATTACCCCAAAAATGTTTACTTTACGAGGCCATTGGATGTCTAAATATTATTCTAGAATTCCACCAGCGTTTCTTATACAACTGATAGTGAACAATTTTGGATATATTTTTTATTACTTTATTTTAAAACATTTCAGTAAAATTAATCACAACTAACGGCAAGTTTTGCATTTTCTTTGTTAAAATTAAATTGTCTTAAGGTGTAATGCTTTTTTAACTGATTTTTTTCCAATTAAAATTTGATGCTGTAAGGAGCAGATCTTAACACTCCTGAAATTTGTTTTCTTTTCATTTTCATCAACATGCTTAATTTATCAGTTAAAGCTGTACATCGCCCACCATTTTCCGAAAAAAATATCTTCTCTATCAAATTTCAGAAATCATTAAAATAACTAGTAATGACCACCACTAATGACTGGTACCGGTTGGCATGTTAAAATTAGAGTGTCACAGAAAACGCCTCGCCACGACAGTTTAATGTTTAATATTATGTTACAAATATTAGCAAATTCAATTAATACGATTCCAAATGTTGACAAGAAATAAAAAAATTTAGTTTTTTTGGATTTTGTACTATAAACCTTGATCGATCAACGTTGACGTTCTCGAAGGACAGTCGTGT
>QDEB01041280.1:0-12604 GCA_004193795.1 Asbolus verrucosus | reverse complement strand
TGAATTTAGAACCCAGATTTGACACTTTTGTAAAATTCTCTACATATATCAGCAAGTTTTTGGAAAAAAAAATTATTTTAAATATCTCTTTCGTTAAGAACTGTAACATGGAACAATACATCAGTGGTTAATTAAAACTAATAACTGTAAAACAAAGATTTGTTTTATCTACCAAAATCAATCCTTTTTAAAATTTATAATACTTTTATTACACACAATTTTCTGCTACCTCAGACACAAAACATTAAAAATGGTAATAATTATTTGTAAAAAATTGACTTAAAATGTATTAATACACCCAATATTGAAAATATAACAATTATGCAATAAACTTGTCTTATAAAGACGACATCGCGTTTATCGATATATCACATAAATTTCGCTTCTATTTTGTAATACTGACGTAGATAAGCGTTGTAAAATCTCAGACTCTACAAAAATAACAAGTCACATTCTTGATAAACTTCATCTTTTAACTGTTATCTCCCCTAATTCAATAAGCTATTTATGGAAAATAATTTATTTTATGTCAGTCATGTCTCAACACATTTATGAGCATAAAACAAAAACCTTTAATTAACTCGGTTACAATTTGGAGTTATTACTTTTATTTTTATTATATGTATACATTTTTCAAATTTGCTGTAGAATGATTTCCGAAATACATTTTTTTAAATATAAAAGATGAATATAAATATATACTAAAAACAATACATATATTTTTGCCAGCACTTTTATAAGCTATTAAATAATTTGAATATTTTTAAAAAGTAAATAAATACAGGTACCACAACCTAAAACACACTGAAGAGAACTGTTGAATGCTTACAGTGATTCAAAAACGAAAGACTATACCGAAAGATGTGAAACATAATTTTAAAGATAGCTGAAAAAAATGTTACCAAATATTTTCAAATTTTAATAAAATAAGGACTTACCCACCTCTTGACAAAAAGCTTTTGCAAAAAGTTTGTCCATTCCCAAACACAAAAATTACATATAAAACCACAGTAAACTTAAACGTCGAAGTATAATGTCAGTAATAATTATAAAACTTAATGTTTTAACAGTAAATTATAATTAAATTCCTCAAACCATGCAACCGCAAAGGGCCTACAATGTCCTAATTTGACAGCAATGACAGCTATTACTTTGACAGCGATAAGACAAGGTCACGCTGGGTCACACGTATGGCGTAATCTTGTTTACAGGTTTCTTCTCCACCCTTTGTTTCCGTACTTTTTTCTTATTTTAAAATATGGGTCATTGTATTGATTATATAAAAAGATGTAAAAATAATTAAATAGCTGTAGTTGAAAATACGCATCGGCGTCTTCTAAAAACATTATTTGAGATGTATCTGTCATTTTATTGGTCAGGTGGTTAGTGGGGGGTGGTAAATGTCAAAAATTTTACTTTGTGAGCATTAGATTTTATTTTAAAATTTTTATTAACAATCACATAAATATGGAGAACAAGAGTACAAAACCCAAAAAGATTACCGATAAAAACAAACACCAAAAAGAGGTATCTAATTATTAATAAATAACAACCTTAACCTTCATTCAATAAATATGTTTCATTGCAGGATACAATTCTTGATCATTTAGAAATATCTGTAGCTGAATCAGAAAAGAGGGCCAATGGAACTTTAAACTTAAGAGAGTTTTATACCGTCTACTTAATTGAAACAAAGTAAATAATTCAATACATAAATATAAAATTTTATTCCTGTTACTGTTCCAGATTAACTGACTCTGTATTCCAAAATAAGTTTTCTAAACTTACGACAGTATGGAGAAGGTACACAGAATTCGAACATTTGCGAGGTTATTTAGAAATTACATACCCTTACATAGTTCTGCCTCCTTTACCAGAGAAGAGGGTTATGTTCGGATGGCAGAAAATATCCAGTGATACTTTTGATCCAAACTTTGTTGACAGACGACGAGCTGGGTTGGAAAATTTCTTATTAAGAATAGCATCACATCCCGTACTAAGTTGGGATAAACATTTCATTGAATTTTTACAACATGAGGATGATTGGAGAGAGTCATGTAAAACTAATGGTATGAAAATCATCTGATTTTGCCAATATTTATGTTTTGTTTATACTCCTTACAGGTTACCTACAATTAATGGAAAATAAATTTAAAGCCTTGAACCTTTCAATGAGATTACGAAACTCAGATCCAAGATTCGAGTCCATTAAAGAATACAGCCATATTTTCCAAAATAATTTAAGTAACTTACTGAAAGCAAGATCACGCGTTGCCGAGAAACAGTACAATGTTCACAAGTTGCACGCGAATTATGGGAGAGTCTTTAGCGAATGGAGTGTGGTCGAGAAGGACATGGGTGATGCACTACAAAAAACGGGTCATTATCTGGATTCTTTGGCTTCAAGTATCGATGCTGGATTGGAAGATGAAGAATTGTTAGCAGATCAGTTGAAAGAATATTTATTTTTTGCAAACTCACTGCAGAATGTTTGTAAGAATTACGAGTATCATCAGCTGCAGCTCGAGGGAGCCGAGGATAATGTAGCTACCAAAAATATAGAGCGGAACAAAGCTCAGCAGGGCAAAACCAGCTTGATGTCTAGGTTGTTTGGGGCTGTGGATACCGATGAAGTTAGGGAATTGAAAGTGAATTTGTTGGATCAACAGATTCAAGAGGGAGCAGCAGCTGTGAACATCTCCAAGACCAATTTAAAGTGAGTTTTCTTACAAATTGAATGGTTTGAAAGAATTACAGTTACAATCATAGAGTAGCTTATGCAACACACATTGCAGGTTATAAGCTATTTTGTTACTTATAAATTAGATTATATCTTTATTGCACACCATATTTCGTTTACTTGCTCAAAAAAATGTACATTTCGCAAATAATGTTTGGCATTTACTTGACGAAGGAAATTAAGTTGTGCAGAAGAATACACAAAATTTTATTTTTATCTTTTCAAAAACGGCAGAACATTTCTTAATTAGTAGTAAAAATGAAGAATCAGATTTTTTCATTATCAAACATTTTCTTAAAAAAAAAATGATGACAGATGAAAAATCAAAACATCAAATATACCCAATTAAGAGTGGGGTGTCATTTAAACACTGTTCAGAGTTGTATGACTCAATGGTAGGGACTAGCGTCGGTTAGTATGACTGAAATTTGACAAAACATGTCTCAACTCTTCAAATGAATTACGAAATCCAAATCAAAATATTTGTGATGGTTTTGTTAATATGGTTTGACTATAAAAGTAACTTGGAGCATATTTCAAAAACGAAACAGATATCAAAAGGAATGTAAATTCGCTTTTCAATAACTCGAAATGTAACTTCAACCACAAAACCTGAAATACTTTAGCACTCCTAAGAGAAGCGATTATAACAACTGTGAACGGTGTTTAGACAGTGACGCTTTGTTATTTGATGGAAAATTATATATAGAGAAATTTTAAAATTTTAATTTGTTTAAAAGTGACAAAGTGCTGTTATCTTGAAACATTCCGTGTTGGTATTTTTCAGAAAGTTGTAACTTTCTAAGAAAGCATAGTGATTTTTATTGTATAGATTTCTTCTATTTCACATACTTATTTACGAGAATATTCTACATTGCAGCGAATTTTCTTCAAAGGCCTTAACAGATATAGAGAGATTTCAAAACCAAAAAGTACTTGATTTACGGGAAACATTAACCAGTTATGCTTTTTTACAACTAAAAACTGCCAAAAAGGTAAACAAATACTTCATCAACATATTTGCTACAGTTTGTACAGTAACTTCAATTTCAGGGTCTCCAGACATGGATTCAAATAAGGGATTGTTTGCAAAATGTTCCATAATTTTAATACACGAACTTTTTAATGAATACTTACGAGCATAATGTCTCTTAAATCTTAATGTTTATATAAATGTACTGTGCTATAGGTAATGATGTTTAATGTACTATAAAACCAGTATTTATTTGTTATAACATTTCTATAAGTTATATAAAACGAGGCTTTGGTAACCAAATCATATTTAAGATCATCAGGCTGTAAAAATACTCGTCAAATAAACTATTTTTGTTTTATTTGTATTTCTTGATTTTGCCCATCAATGTAAATTAAGTAATCAAATCACGTGTTAAGTTCAAGAAAAGATTTCGTAAAACATGGAATAACAAAAATCAAGGGTCTGCAGTACCGTATTATAAACTGAATTAACCTATCAATAAAAGTAATTGGCCATAATTTATATGTTTCTATTTTTTCGTACTACCAATCGCTTACTCTCTCGTAATAAATTTTATAATAGTATCGACTTTTTATTCTTCTCCACGTGTACTTGCTTTACGATATCTAACCAATATCGGCAATTATTGCTTTCATTCGAGGTTGTACTCGAGGTGAGACGAATAGAATTATTTATATTTTTAATTTCGTTATGACAGAGTCTTCTGAAAAAAGTTCGGACGGTAAATTTAAAATGGGAATAAGTCTGTGGCTGTCGTTTTGCGTCTTTATTTGTTTGTGGTTCTTGAGTCGATTTGTGAAGGGTAGAAGACAATTACACAGTAATCTACATGTGATTGAGGATGGTTTAAGAAGAATGCAAGAAGATATTGAACAACGACAGCGGGAGAACAGCATCGGNNTTTTAAATGTTGTCTTAACTAGATATTTAATCAAATTAAAATAACGTAACGTATGTCCGGTTGACTTTTTCAACGCAAATTTCATGAGTCATAAACACAAAATCAACCACAATTACAACAAACGAATTTATAATTCATTACAAACGAATCAATCAAAATTTTTCTTTGGGTATTCGTGAAATGTAATAATAGACTCACTTTCGAGTTTAGTAATTACTCCAGTAACGAAGAAAAGTTTTAATTCATTCATTGAAAATCACTTAATCTATACTTATTTGTTGCTAGCTTTTTACATAGGCAATTTATTCTCGTGTAACTTATAACTAAACTAACTATTCAGCAGTTAAAAAATAATAAAATTCGATTACATAAATTCCAAGCTTATTTATTATTGATTTTACTTTGTTGTGATTGAATTTCTGTTGTCAGGACACATATTATTATATAGATATATCCGCTTTCCTAATCTTTCGGAACCATTCCACGAACATCATAAAAAAAATTTTTAACAAAAATGCGCACCCAAAAAGTATCAGTAGATGTGTGGAAAATGGTTTTTTCTTCATGCTCTTATTTAGGTTTAGCCTGTGCCGCTTGGATATTAATTAAACTTGTTTACGCCTGTTTTTGGTTGCCAAAATATCTACAGAAGGAAGCACAAAACGAAACTGAAGCAAATGCCAAAGAAAGCGGAAAAGAAAATGAAGAATCAATAAAGCATACAGAAGAATTGCGGGTACAAGACAAGAAAAATGATTAAAACGATACTGTAATTATCTGTACTGTACATAGAGGAAATTCGGGTAAGTGATCATTTTGAAAATAATAACAGATATTATGTATGATAGTTTCAGTGTGGGATAATAAAATGGAGACTGTTTATTTTTAAAATACTTTAAAAATTCCGGATACAAGTGTGGATGTTTCAAAATAGTTTTAAATTAAAAAAAAA
Source organism: Asbolus verrucosus (assembly GCA_004193795.1). Lineage (NCBI taxonomy): Eukaryota > Metazoa > Arthropoda > Insecta > Coleoptera > Tenebrionidae > Asbolus > Asbolus verrucosus. Next base: position 7,014 of record QDEB01041280.1, on the reverse strand, counting down.
GATTTCGCAAAGTTAAGCTTAATGCTTTAATTTGTAAATAATTTTAAAATAGCATTTTGTATAATCCGCTTTGAATTACCCCACATTAATACTTACTCGGATGTATTTTAGATAAAATTTACAATCGTTGATACGTTTTTAGCAACACTGATATTTGTTAAAATAATCTAGTTATGCGTTATAGGCATAATAATTACAACCCATTTCTTGTTTAGTTAGATTTTTTATATTAGGTATCACGTTATCTCATTATGTAAAACAAAAATCTTTTGTAAAAAATACAAAATTTTATTTTGTTAGTGAATAGATAAGAGTAAATTATCCAAATATTATTTTAAGTCTCCACCATTCCAGTTAACCATTATTATTGTAATAACGAAATTGTTTCAATTGTATTCTTAATTATTGACTTTAAATATTAAAATAATTTTTTTTGTGATATTAAAAAATAAATAATAATTATTTGAAAAGTTGGTATTGTTGTATTTATTTACTTGCCCTTTAATTACATTATTATATCCAATTCGCCCCTGAAAGCTTTTTAATCTTGGAAATTTGTACTAATGTTAAAGTTAATATCATTTATGCTATTTGTTACAAAATCAGATGTTGTTTAGAAAAATGTACTTTAAATCAGTATTGTTTTACATTTACTAGAAACATTAGCACAAATCCTTCAAGGTCACATTTTCATATATAGAACGTATAGGAAAAAAATATTTGTTTAAAATTTTGATTAAAAATAAAAAATAAATAATAATAATAATAAAAATACAACTCGTAAGTAAAATTGCACACGTATCATCACTTGAGCCATTTGTTTCGAATCCTTTCAGTAGCACCATTCATAATATCATCAATGGATCTCAAACTCATCGTCACAATTATTAAAGTACTCCAATGCTCTGCCTACACCTATCGCGTTTTCTAACAAATTTTGTATACAATCTAGTCATTGAAATAGCTTTCAAAGCATAAATACAGTTTCTTTTGTGTTCAATACATCAAAATCTTCAGACACAAGTACCTACTTTTAAAAACTTATTAGATCTCGTGTGTTCATTATAATCATGCTTGGATCCTTCATGGTTCAAAAAATTTAAGGTAGGTTTCTACTTTTTCATAGTGGCGCCAAAAGTTGCAGTGCCCTCAAAGATTGATAACAGGTATAGTAAACCAACGGTAAAATGAACTACCAAAAAATTCTCATATCCCTAAATCTAATTATCATAATGGTACTTGTGGTTCGGTGGGTTTTTTGGGGAATATTCCGGAGATTTATGGCTTCCCCGAATTTACCAGGTACAAGGATTTGGCTAAATCTGCTTATAAGCAGATATATATACTTTAAGAAAGTATATTTGAATGCCAATTAGGAGTGTCCCTCGGGCAATTTTGAATTTTTCTATCTGTAGGATTAACTTTAATCACTAGTCATCGAACTTTTAATTGCAAACTTAGTAATTAGTTGCTTAACTGACAATTCCAAAAATAATTTTCTGCCTGTGGAATTAATTTAAGCCAGTAGTTGTCGAGCTTTCAATTCGTAACTAGTGGTGACTTCCTTAAAAATACGGCAGCCGTGGTTGAACAATTACCAAGAAAATCAAGTCGAAATTGTCGAAGTTGATCCTCCTGAAGAGAATCAAGGTATTGTGTTATATTTTACATGTATTGTTATAAATATTTTCAACTCAAATATTTTTGTAAAAAGACACAGCAAAAAGCATCTCTGTGTACAAGCAAAATTATTGGTAAAAAATGTATATCAAGGACTCGGTGACTCCTGATTAAAGTTAATTCTACAGATAGAAAAATTCAAAATTGTATGACAGATAACTGGCATTCGAACATACTTTTTTAAATACATTTTTTCTAAAAGTGACCCTTACCAAATCCTTGTATCTGGTAAGCTCGAGGAGGGCATAAATCTTCGGAATAGTCGGCAAAACACCCACTAAACCGAAAGTACCATTATGATAATTAGACTTTGTAATATAACAATTTTAGGGTGGGTCATTTTTTCGTTGGTTCACTATACAATAGGTGTATCACGTGTTATTTTTTCTTGTTGAAAAATTAAATATCTTATTTTTAGATAGCTCTTTTTTCCCTTAAGATGTGACCTCCCTCCCAAAACGCAGCTATCGGATCCCATAGTAGCATATTGTTACAATAGATTTTCGTTTTGTACTTTATTTCTATCATACTATACCCAATAAATGTTCTCGTTGGCTTTGTCTAAAGTCGAAAACTTTTGATTGGTTAACGATCCTTTAACCATAACCTAAATTGGGAGAGGGGGGCGTTGTCACATTATAATCGACAGCCAATACAAATAGCTTCATTAATAAAATGATTAATAAAATTATAAAAGAACAAATCAGGAAGGCCAATGATCACACTTTAGATTCGGTTTTGAAGAGTTGTTTTAAATTATAATTGTTTCAGTTAGATATTAGGTCAAACATTACTAGAATTTTAATGTACGTATCCATCTACTATTATTGATTTGACATTTTCACATCGACACGATTTTAATTAATTAATTAACAAATAAAATGCTATTATTATTTGCATTTCTTCAATTTTGAAGGCCATTAAATCTTAATTATTTTCTTCAGCCGCTAGCAATTTCATACAGAAGTGAAAAAGTCGCTTTTTTACAAATTAAACCATCAGGGACATACTGCTTGCTGATTTGTTAAATTAATTTCTATTAATGTTCTCTTATTATATTTTATATTTTATGAAAATATTTGTGACCCCCACTTTTAACATGATTAATATTAGTTGTCAAAAGGGGGTGGAGTTACGTTTTTCTAAGACTGATCGCTGAATTTAAAAAATAAATAACCAGCCACCATACCATAAAAAAATGTTTTATTCAAATTAGGTAATTGTTAATAGCAAATATGGCACGGGGTTGTCAACTGAATCTCTACGCAATCACAACAGGGCCGTATTGATTCAGTTATTATTTATTCCGCTGTATCAAAAACGTTGCCATTGAACGGATGGCACAGATCGATTCTTCCACAGGGGTGTAACATCCCCAGTGGCCAACAGATGTAGCAGTCAGTTTAGCTTGAAAATGACGTCAGGCCGCGGAAGAACAGTCAGTTCAGTTAGGCCCGAGGGGCAAGGGCAGACATGTCTGTCATTCTCGCGAGTTATTTGCATTGCTCAATGTAATACAATTTTTCTGTAATACAGCCCCCCGAACTGTAAATTTCCCAACGATAAACAACGTTCTGAAATCCGCACAAGACTAAAACCATGTTTACAAACAAAACTCGTGAATGTGTGACTGTGTATCTTGCGATGCGGAGGCCGAGAAGAGAGGAACGATAGTCGATAACTGTATTGTAGATAATCCCGAGCCACATAAACTGAAAATATCAATCATAAACAATTCGCACATTATAACAATCAATAGCAGTCATAAGATGACAGTGATGTCGAATATCAATGAGTCTGTGAAAGATGGTAGTCGAAGACAAAATCGTTGTTGACAAATTAACAGTGCCTCCCTGTGTCATTGACCTCAAAGAACAATAAACACTAGAGTTAGTAATGTTGATATCGTATTCTAATCATTAAGTTTCAATATTTATCGTCGATTTTCAAGAAATTGTGGCCCATCTGAGTGGTAGCTTCAGTGCTGGAGATGAAGCTGTCGACACTGCATCAATCATAGCCCCACTTAATTAACTGTTATTATCTACAGTTTTTAATACTTATAAATTTTGGAACTTCAAATTTAACTCATGTAAGTACATCGTTGTTTTCTTACAATTCGCATAACATAATTGTATCTTTAACATTTATCTCAACTTTATTAATAGGGGAGAGTGGAGCTACATGGATTTTATTATCAAGTTATGTTAACATTAAAATGTTATGTTTTTCTGTTGTAGACTATAAACAAAGCGTGTGTAGCCTTTAACTATGAATTTTTTTGGATAACAATATGTTAACAACAGCAGCAGTAGTCTAAAGTAGAAATTTTGTGATTCCAAAATTGTAACTTTTAAACTTGAGTCTGTTTTTTTGTAAAGTTTCATACTTAAATATTTAATATTATTTTCAATTTTGCTTACAATTAGATGTTATTTAAAAGCCCACATAACTGATAACGAACGGATTATTAAAATGTAAATGTTATCTTTATAATTTTAAATAACAAAGTAAAAAAAGGTATACGTCACAATAATTCCGTTTCAATATGAGAAGATTAGTGTTCTTTCTGTGAAATCAGAGAAGGTATATAAAGATGTAAAAAGTTATAATATTTTGTATTTATATCCAGTATACTTTTCTTTTTCATTAAAAAAAAAGATAAAAGGAGATTTTTTTTCAGATTTATTTTTCTTTTGTAGGCATAACTTTCAGACATGTTGAAAGTCAGTAATTGACATTGAAATCACTCTGGAAATAGTCTTTATTTGCTTGCACATTTCATATTAACAGAGACGAAATCAAGATCACTAACATAAATGAAAAAAATGAAAATAAATAGTAATCGATTTTTTTTTAATGTTTCAGGCTTGTTCAGTTGATTATAATTAATTCATATGGAATACCATATTTAACCATTCAAAGAAACAGGCAAAAACATCTGCCAACGCATTTGAAAGTTCAGTAACATTTCAACTAAACACTGGTGTTTATCTTTATTGTATGCATATGTTTCACATACTTTTAATATTTTGGCAGCAAATTCATTTCTTCAAAAATTCAAAGGTTTGCTACCAGACTTCGGTGCATTTATGCGAAAAATTAACAGAGAGGTGTCAATTTTAAATAATTTTTGAAAGCTATTGATCCAATGGCCAGATATTTGCAACTCACGGAAAGTTTGTAAGATTTGTATGAAGTATAAAAAAAAAAGTTATCGACGAAGGATATTAAAGATGCATAAAAATTGATTGACCTTATTTAATAGGCTTTCCTTAGATTTCTGATCTAGCATAACAATACTAATGAAGAATAAAAAGGGATTGTATTCTTTTCACTTGGGTGTATCACATTAGTACTTTACATTACTTTATTTTTTGATTAATAAATTAAGAAATTTGTGTGGAACTTGTGTAGAAATAAAAAACAAGTGCAAACTTGGAACGGAATTCAGAATTGCAAAAAATCGTTAGCTCGGTCCAAGTAGGTCAGTTGTGTTATCTGGTAACGGTTCCATCTTTTTCGTTAAATTACTATTGTTAGCGTTGTTTTTATTGTCATAACTGCAACAAGGAATAGATTCTAAAAATGCTGTTAGGTTGTTAATGTTGTACTGATTACGAAAGATCGGGACGAATTCTTCGACAGCTCCGTTGAACTCCAAATGTTCAGTTAACAACATACTTAGAAAATGGTCATGGTTTATCAACAAATTGAACTTCACAGATAAACTTTCAAGTGTTACGACTTGTTTTCAGATTTTATTTCAAGAGTATCATTATTTCATTTTGAAATTGCATCTACCTTTATTCAAATATCCCCTGAATACCTCCGATTATTCTGTCGAAGCATCTAACTAAATGCCGTTTTTAAACTGCAAAAAAAAATAGTTGGCCACAATCCATATGCTTTATATAACGCAATTGCATCATCTTCACGCTGTTTTATTTATTTATTTAGTTCCCTTTTGACAGCAGCTGAGCTATGGCGATATTTTCTAAATGCAGTTCTATTTCTAAAACAGCCATTTCGAAATTGGGAATTTTTTCAGTTGTCGTCGACATGAATCAAGTTCTGTGTGTGTTTATTATCGCACGGACTATTCGCCATGCTTTCAAAAACTTATAGGAATGAATGAAAAGGTAAATGGCGCCCATGTCCCACAGTAGCTAATTAGTAACTTTAGTAGCTAATTTTGAGATTTTGTTTCAGTTAATTCTTCAACAATCTTGAACTATTGAGGAACTGTTTTACATCTGCTTAAACATATGTTTGGCTTTAAAATATAAAATAAATTGTTACTGTTCTTATTACATTGTTATTTTTCTACGTATATCTATGTTAGGATAGGTTAATTAACAAATTCTATTACTAAAATAAAATATCTATCCAGAGTATGAACATGATCTATCCAGAACATGATTTCATGACAGGGAGATGTTACTGCCACAATAACAACAATGCTGCAATCAATAATATCGGTCAATTAAATTTACATATAAAAACAAATAAAGTAATAAAAAGTCAGTTATAGGGAAATCAGAAATTATTTAAACAAAAAACCGTCCTACAATTTTTCTTTGAATTTCGATGAAGAAAATCAAAATATTTTTAAGTGATTGGTAATGATAATTGTTAATCATGTACCGTCTTTAAAAATAACTCTGATATACCTATGTCCCCTTTTATTTTATAATGTTCGATTATATTTAGAATCTGTGACGTACTACTTAAATACGTGCTGTCTTCCTTTGAACAGCAGATTTATCACATAAATTTTTTAAATACTGGTGGTATGGTAATTCGTTATCGTAATGTAAATTTAACGCAAAATTATCATTCGGTAATGGGTGGACATAACACGTGATTTTTAAAGTTTTTAATTCAGCTCAAGAGAATTGTGTTAATTAATTAATTATTTTTTAGCAAGTGACGCAAAATGATGATTTAGAGATGGGTGGACATATCTGTTACGTGATTTTTAAATTTAACTCAAAAGAATTGTGTTAATTAGTTATTTTTTAGTTAAGTGACAGAATATCGTAATGTAGATTTTGATGATAACAACAAATAAATCAGTGTCAGAGTTGAAATAACTTATTTGATAGCCAAATCAGATAAACAATAATCAAAAAATTGAGCGATAGATGTAGATGTCTTCGAAAATTAAACACTAATGTTGTTTTTAAAATCATATTTATTTGTTCTGATATCCAACAACACTTTGTATATTTTTGAACGTGTTTTTAAGAACTTAATAAAATATCCATTACATTACCGACGACTGGTTAAATCCGTCTATTAGGTACTTACAAAATGACTTAAAAGCAACGG
>QDEB01041246.1:0-12819 GCA_004193795.1 Asbolus verrucosus | reverse complement strand
ATGGTGACATATTCTTATTTTAACGTTTTATATAACATATGTTAATTTCAGGTTTATTACATAGTCTCCAGAATCCCATAAGATGTGTGCCATGTCCTTTTAAAATTATTTTTAACTGAATTTAATATATTCCTATCCTTTGGGTATCTCTTTGAAGTCTTTTTCAATTATTTCCTTTTGAAATCCTGTCCTAATGAAGCCCCACGAATCGAAATCGAGTGTTGTTACACCAGGAGAACTTGCGAGATAACCCATAGATTTGAATCGTTGCTTGATCGATCGATTAATCGATTCAAATTGACATTTTGTCGGTCCGATCGGCCACCCGAGTTGCCATGTTTGCCGCTTTCGCCGCGTATTCCGCGCTCTCTAACTTTTGCAATGTGAAATCAAGAAATTTCAACATTTAGCAGAACGGAAATAGCTTCTCGTTGACTCACAATGTCAAACCGATTTCTTCTAAAATTAAAATCGCAATGCGTTTCTCGGAAATCGGTTGTTGATCGGACGTCTTTTCAATTCAGTGCGAGATGCGACGATTCATACACCTTCATCAGCCCCCTCCCGGATCGTTCGGAATGGGGAGATTTCGAAAAACATCCGTCAGACGAAACATAACCTCAACGAGAAATCATTTTCGTCTTCCAATGTGAGAACCGTTGCGAAATTGATAAAACGGTTTTCGTCGGTGACGCGCTTTTACTTTTGACAATTTTGAATTTGTGACATTTGACATTTGCGGCTTCAATCAAAGACATGAAAATTAGCTCCGTGGCACATTCAAATCAGAAAACTTTTTGGTTAATAGTAGTATAAATAACGGTATTTATACTGCGTAATGGATTTGTAGTTCTCGTGAGATAATTTTCAGACGTTTCACATTTTTCAAACATTGTATAATCTGTGGTAATATAAATCGGAATTACTAGAGAATGATCTTTCGCGCGCCATCTATCGGTGGAGGGGAGAAGTTTACGTTGCGTAGTGACCATCACGCTTGTGAAAAACAGCTGTTCAGTTGTGTTGTTCTGTTGTATCGAAATGTATATGTTTTGTATTGTTTGGTTATCATCTACGTAAGGTAAGATTTTAATTTGTAATTAACGGCTATTTAAGTGATTAGTAAGAGGTTATTTTCATTATAACTCAAGTTTTCTTCAGTACTTAGAGGAGTGGCTCAATATTAGGAAAACTAAAAATTATTATAACAAAGGAATGAAGGATAATAATTATAATCTTTGGTTTTATAACTTTTGAAGGAAAACAAATCAACTGTATTAACATTATTAACATAAATATTAAACATACCAATATTGTCAATATCTTTTTTCGAACAAACAGTATAAACTGTGATATTTAAGGATTTAAACACAAACAGTGCAATTCAGCCAATTTGTAGGAATGATCTAGATCATCTTCAAAGTAGAAAGATAAAAATAACTGGGGATCGTCCGCATACATCGCAATGAGAAAATTCTTGTTCATTAAATAAAAGGGGACCGCGAATAGATCCCTGTGGGACACCTTGAACTGACTGAATTACGCCTTACCGATGAGAATTTCACGCCAATTCTGATTCTGTGGGATCTATTAGTCGGATAATTACTGCGTTTGAAATTAGTTGCAGGGTTACTGGTGAAGATGGAAACCAAACGCCTAAAAATGGATCGCCATTGAAAAATCAAGTAAGTCTGAAGTACCCCGAATTGCGTAATTTGTGATTTATCAGATTGGCTAATCGTTTTCTATTTACAGATGACAACAAACGAATTATTCGATCTAGATGCAACAACCTTTGAAACGATTGTAGAAATACCTGCTGTTGTTGATCATTCCTCTTTCAAACATTAAATAGTGTTATGGGGTGTTTATAAGATTCATGTGTATGTGTGTTACCTTTGTATTTTTATAAACCCAATAAATAAATATTTTTTTATATTTTGATTGTTTATCTATATTTCCTTTGTAAAAACTTGATAAAAACGTTTGTTACTGTGAAATGCAATAATTCGGTTATTGTATGGAATGTGTCATACAGTACATAGTTAAGTCCTCAATTGCGCTTTCTTATTGTGCAGAAATGCACTTGGTTGAGTAAAAGGAAGTTTTAAGGTAATCATTTCATTGTGCACGCACCTTACCAATAGCCAAAACCTAAGAGTCCTAAAATGTTAGTTAATAACTCACAGAGTAACATTTCTTGGGAAATGTGTACAATCACTGAATTACCTATACATCTATCTTTATAAAATGTTTACATAATTCCAAATGAGTAAATCTTTTTTTTTTCATGTTTATCAAACGATATCATTTGATTAACATTAATATTAATGAAAACTTAGGTACACTTCTGAATTTTGTTATGATGACAAATTTTTGATTGATTTCCAACTTTGTATGTTTCTCCTTTTGAAAAACATGTTATAATTTCATTGTCACCAGTTGTATATTGGTTCGGTTCTTGTTGACCATGAATAACCGTGTTTTTTACAATTAATTTTAATTTTTAATTAAATTTTGTGCGAGAATTATTATTATTATTATTATTATTTTTTTTTTTTGCAGTTGATGCCTCCTGAAGAGACAATGCCCGACATTTCCGAGAGCGTAGGGGTGAGCTGATCTAGGCCGTGATGGCCGCAGACATGAGGTCTCCCAACGTGTCCGTCACCCCCATCAACATGGAGCCCCCTTACCCGGCCAACTGCGACCTGCCCCCCGGGGAACCGCAGCGCACCAGGAGCGCCCCCCATCCGGGGCTGCTCACTAACGGGGACGTCCTCGACAGCTCGGACGCGGAGGTGGCGCAGATCGACTTCCAGTGCGCCGTCAACATGAGGCACAAGAAGAAGAGGGAGGGGGCGGACGTCCCCAGGCCCATGTCCTGGGAGGGGGAGCTCTCCGACCACGAGAGGGACATGTGCGTCGACGACGACGGCGGATCTCAGGTTTGCTCGCTTTTCACCACACGCCCGACGTCATTTCGACGTTTCTCGACTACTTTTTGATGTATTTTGACGTTTTTAAAGTTTTTTTTGACGGCTTTTTCACTTGCTTTGATGATTTTGCGACATTTTTTTAATGTTCTTTAACTTTCACAATTTGTCGTGGATTTTGACAGTTCTTGTTAAATTTTTGACGGTTTTTTGACAGTTCTCGATATAATTTTTTTTTTGACTTCTTAATCGTTTGACGTTTTTGGTGGTGTTTGGACTGTTCCTTCACATTTTTCCGTTTCTTCGGACATTTTGTCTGTTTTTTTGACTCTCTGTGATGTTTTTTGACAAATCTGATTCTAGGTGCCGGAAAACCTGTCGCTGTCGCAACCCAAGCTGAACACGATGGCGAGCTTGGACTCCAAGGAGAGTCCAATCCTGAGGCTGAAGCAGCCCCCGATGGGCAACTACTCACTGCACAGCACCCCCAGCAACTCGCCCTTGCTGAGCCAGAGGCACCCCGTGACCGGCGTCCCGATCATGGGCCACAAGGACCTGGTGCACAAGGCCCTGAACGTGCCCCCGACGCCGAGCCCGGACTCTGCCATCCACTCGGCGTACAGTGTTTTCAGTTCTCCGAACCAGAGCCCCCTGACTCAAAGACATATCACGTTAACCCCAAACCTGAGTCGGAACAATAGTGACGCCTCGCACTCGAGCTGTTGTAGTTATTCGAGTGTTTCGGTTTCAGTGTCGCCCACTCAACAGTTCTCGCCCACTCACAGTCCTATTCAGGTCAGTGTTTCTTAAATTTTTCACTCTTTTTTTTTTGTTCGCCTTCGTCATTGTAATGATTTAATTGTTGTGGACACAAGTCGGTCAATCGCGTCTGTGTTGCCTGGAATGTTGTTTTGATTAATTTATTGTTCGGCCCACACGGGTTGAATAATGCGGTATTAAGGTGCGATTTGCCATTGCTGAAATGCTGATAATATGAATTTGATATTCACTTGAGAGCGGCTAATTAGTACCTACCATTAAAAAGCTTTGAATTATTTATTACTGTTTGCATTATGTATACGTTTCTGATACAGCAGATACAATGTGTGGCGAGATGGGTGTTGCAAGAATTATGCAGTCGCTGCTATCAGGGTGAAATCGTTAGATCATGTCGGATTGCAAAAGTCTTCGGTAGCAGATCTAGGCAACCAGAAATACTCATTTTTCGTACTTGATGGATAGAAATCATAAAGACGATATAGAGTTTCAAATTCGAATGTGACAACCGCTGTCGGCAGCGTTTGTTTAGATTTACTTTGACTACTAATTAATCGAAGCGTTCCTTTTGGGCAGGGTCGCCATATGCACAGTATTCACAACAGCCCCCTGCATCATCACAACGTACTCTACAGGAGCCTCCAGGAGGACCCCAGCGTGCAGTACAGCGAACACGACGGCCTCGACGAGGCCGAAGACAAGACTGGCCTAGTTCATACGTCCCTGCCCGCCCAGCCCGGCATCTCCAGACAGCAGCTGATCAACAGCCCTTGCCCGATCTGCGGCGACAAGATCTCGGGCTTCCACTACGGCATCTTCAGCTGCGAGTCGTGCAAGGGCTTCTTCAAGCGCACGGTGCAGAACAGGAAAAACTACGTCTGTCTGAGGGGCGCCGCCTGTCCGGTGACGGTGGCCACGAGGAAGAAGTGTCCGGCGTGCCGCTTCGACAAGTGTCTGCAGTGCGGCATGAAGCTGGAAGCCATCAGAGAGGACAGAACCAGAGGGGGAAGGTCGACTTATCAGTGTTCATACTCGCTGCCGCCCTCTCTGACCAACCACGCCGAGTTGAGGGCGAGCTCGACCGACTTGCGGCAGAACGTGGGGGATTCCCATCTGACGGTCAAGTTGGAGCCGGCCGACTCGGCGGTGGCGCATCACAAGAGGGGAACCTTGCCAGGGTCGAAGGGTGTCCCGGCGTTATTGCAAGTATGTCGTTTCACGATGAGTTTTCAGTGTGGTATTTTCGTTGTGTCGAAGGAAATAATGGACGTGGAGCACCTGTGGCACTACAACGAAATGGAACTGAACAAGCTGAGCACCGAGGGGCATCTGGGGAAAGAGGGAGCCAGCGGTGCCGTCCATAACCTCTCCAATCATCCACTTTTGGCCGGCACGGCGTTGGCGGGCTCGACGGACACCAATCCGGACTTTGTAGCTAACTTGTGCAATATTGCGGATCGACGCCTATACAAAATTGTGAAGTGGTGCAAGAGCCTGCCGCTTTTCAAAAACATATCGGTAAATTTCAGACAGCAAATCGGCGCCACGGCAACTTCTCGTTTTCTACGACATTAATTTTTCGCTTTGTAGATCGACGACCAGATCTGTTTGCTGATAAATTCGTGGTGTGAACTGTTGCTCTTCTCGTGCTGCTTCAGATCGATGTCGACTCCCGGTGAGATCAGAGTGTCGTTGGGCAAAAGCATAACCTTAAACCAGGCCCGAGACATGGGTATGCAAGCGTGCATAGAAAGGATGTTGAACTTCACCGAACAGCTGAGGAGGTTGCGAGTCGACCAATACGAATACGTTGCGATGAAAGTGATAGTTCTACTCACTTCTGGTGAGTCGGCGCATGATGATAGTGATAGTTGTTGACATGGCTGATTTCAGACACCTCTGAACTGAGAGAAGCCGAAAAAGTGAGGGCTTCGCAAGAGAAGGCTCTGAAAGCGTTGCAAGATTACACGCTGAGTCATTACCCAGACAGTCCTGCCAAATTCGGGGAGTTGCTGTTGCGTATTCCCGAACTACAACGAACTTGCCAGGTATTTTTCGTTTCGTTTTTGGTGATTTTTGTAAAGTGTTCGGTTTTCAGGTTGGAAAAGAGATGTTGACCATCAAGTCAAAAGATGGCGACGGGCCGAGCTTCAATCTTTTAATGGAGCTTCTCCGAGGGGATCACTAGATGTGCCTTATTAGCTTTGGTGGCGGGGTCATACTTACAGACAGTATTGCTTATTACTCTTAGCTTTAAGTGGATTTTACGTACTTAGTAACGTGCTGGACACTCGATTTAATGTTTCCAGCATGTCTGATATGAAACTGACATATAGTTATATAGTCTTGCAGCTCTGTACAGACATGCGGAAATTTTTTAAGTTTAGAACTTGACGAAATTGTAAATATATTTTAAATTAAGTTTCTATTTTGATATTTTTTATTATATCTGAGGCTATTTATTGTGCCGAAACGTTGACGAATTTTGTAACTATATTTGCTAATTTTTTTTTATTTTAAGTTATGCTCAAATTTGTACTTGTATCTGATACAAGTGGGGGCATATTTTTGCAATTCATCGATATACAAATCTATTCCATTCCAATGGCGTATTGTATTTTCTACTGCGGTTGACTGGACAGTCAAACTGTCCAAACAAGTGACTGCGTTTTACACGACAACTTAACGTACTCTATAATCGCAGCACGGCGAATATTTTTCAATATTTGAAACGATAAAGACTGCCTCCTTAAACCAACAGCTCCAGCGTACAATTCCGTCGCTTTTGCGACTCCACCGACACTACTCATTTAAAATATTCGCTGTGCTGGAGAACAAACGAAGACTATTGTTGTAAATAGTCTGGTTTTATTTATTCAGAATGAAACAAAAACTTTTATTTTTGTAGTGCCAACATCGATTAAATTTCTCCTGTTGCACCGTTTATAGTCGCTGTTTTTGTTGAATTTTTGGTATTATTGTTGGCTTTAAATTTTTATACGAACTGTGTTACTTATTTTATACAAATGCCTTACTCTTTTTATGAAAATGTTTTGTTATATGCATCAATCATGTCATCTTCGATACCAGTGTCAATATTTATAAAAAACATAAGACTTAGGGGAGGCCTTCCATGCCTGCATACAATGCAGTATTAGCCCTAATACTTTTTGTACTTGTCATTTTACTAGCAATTTATACAAAACAATTTTGTATTGAAATATTTAAATATACATTACATCAAAAATTGCGTTTAATTGTGCCGTCCCAGGTTACGCCATTGGCTTGAGCTACGCCACTGGTTTCGATTATGCACGCTGTCACAAGTTACGTCAGTTACGTCACCGTATTGCGAAAATTAACGTTGCAATGAAACTTAGACTTGATTTAAAATTGTTTTTTTCAAATTGCGCGAATAATTCAATTTTACCATTCAAATAGGTGAAAATAATCGATTTTAATTTTGGTCGTCCATTTAACCGCCGCCGTTCGGTTTCGACAGGTGGCGCCGCTGTCACAAGTCTGCAGTAAACAAAAATGGCGGACCCTTTGAGTTTGCTCCGCCAGTATAATGTGAATAAAAAAGAAATAATCGAGCGCGATGGTCAGATAATATTCGGTGAATTTTCGTGGCCCAAGAATGTGAAAACCAACTACTTGATGTGGGGGTGAGTGTCCCGATGGCTGTGCAATAAACCTGTCAACAGCTGTTGACAAGCTAACCTCAAAACTGTTTTAGTTCTGGCAAAGACGGGACCCCCAAAGAATACTACACTCTGGAATGTCTGCTGTTTATCCTGAAGAATGTCTCGTTGACTCACCCTGTATACGTGAGACAAGCAGCGGCCGAAAATATCCCGGTGGTGCGAAGACCGGACCGAAAGGAACTGCTCGCTTACTTGAATGGAGAAACGGCGAGTTGTCCCGCGATCGATAAAAGCGCCCCGCTCGAAATACCCACGCAAGTAAGACATTGCCTCAGTATTGCCCTCAATGTTGACAATTTCTCGTAGGTCAAGAGGTCTGCTGATTATGATGGGCCGGAAAGTATCGCGAAAAAGCCCCGATTCGAGGACCCACACGTGCAAAAAGTTAGGGAGAAATTGGCCGCCAGGCTCGATGCTCCCAAAGAAGCTTCAGTCACAGTCGATAATATCAAGTTATTACGATAATCACAACCCCCAACACCAAATTACGATTCTCGTTTTTAGATCGCTCTCCGAAGCTATGTCAGTAGAGAAAATCGCTGCGATTAAAGCCAAGCGTTTAGCCAAGAAACGAACTACAATTAAAGGCAACGACGATATTGGGCAAGAATACGACATCAGCGCCATTCTTGACTTGGACGTTGACTTAACCAAAGATATTATAAGCCGCGAGAGGCAGTGGAGGACGCGAACCACAATCTTACAATCAAACGGAAAAGTACACGAAAATATCCATCGCGAACAACCGGTTAATTTGCTTCGTTTCAGACTTTCGCCAAGAACATTTTAGCAATGTTACACAGTATAAAAGCGCGCGAAGAGGGCAGGCAGAGGCCTCCACAGCAAGCTCCGATCGTTACGCCACGACAGACGCCTGTCAGACCGACCACGCAACCCGCTGTATATAACAGATACGATCAAGAGAGATTCAATCGACAAAAAGAAGAGACTGAGGGCTTCAAAATCGACACCATGGGGACATATCACGGAATGACGCTGAAATCCGTAACGGAAGGCCCCGTCAAAGTCCGGACGCAGCCAGCACAGCCCCAAGCCCCTTTACCTGTGAGCGCAGCGAGACCGCCTTCGGGTGGTTTGACGAAACGCGTTTCCAGGACCCCCATTATTATAATTCCGGCCGGAACGAACTGTCTCATTTCGATGTACAACGTCAAAGAGATCCTGCAAGATTTGAAGTTCGTTTCTGTGGAGCAAAAGAAGGCCGACGGGGCCAAGAGGGATAACGAGGTGCTGATTCAGAGGCAAAGGAACGGACAGACTGTACCCTATCGTGTCGTCGATAATCCGGCGAAGTTGAGCCCCAGCGATTGGGACAGGGTCGTGGCGGTGTTCGTGATGGGGCCCGCGTGGCAGTTCAAGGGGTATCCTTGGGAAAATCCGGTGGAGATATTCTCCAAAGGTAAATCATCGGCGCAGTGGTCGCCTCGTGTTTGCTAATCGCTATATTCGTTGCAGTTGCCGCTTTCCACATCAAATATGACGAAATGAAACTCGACGCCAACGTTGCGAAATGGGCTGTGACTGTTATCGAACTCTCTCGAACCAAAAGACATCTGGATCGCGCAGCGTTGATGGTCTTTTGGGAAAGACTCGACCGGTAAGGGCGCATTTACTAAAAGTTAACAAAATATCATTTCTATAATTAATGTAGTTATTAACTTCATCAAAATTAAATTTGTGTTGCACGCCACTGCCATCTGTCAAAATAAATGTACAATTTGACAAACGACAGTGGCGTGCAACTAAAATTTAATTTGAGCGAACTGAACTGATAATATGAATTGTTGCAGGCACATAATGCAATTCAAGCCCCATCTACGATTCTGAGCGTGTACAGTATTGCGTAGCTTTTATTTCTGTTGAAACTGAACAGATTTTTGATGTTTTAAAGTTTAGCAATTTTATCAGATAAGCATCTATCTACACGGAAAAAAGTTAGTTCACTTTATGTATTATAAAAATTTATACAAATAAAGATATTTTCTATGAGTCATGCCGTTTGCTCGTCACCGCTGCGTCTGATCACCCCTTCCGGCCTCTTCCGCCTTCGTGTCTTCAGCATGCCGTCGTTTAAGACTTTCAGCTTCAGGTCGCGCTCCAAGATCTGCTCGTGGTGGAGCTTTTGCTTGACTTGCTGCGGCACGTCGGGGATGAAATATGAAAGCATCCCGTTTGACACCCAGATTAGATGCTGGAAAGAATAGCAATAAGGGTGGTATTTTGTGTGGCAGCGGTTACTTCGAAGACTATGACGCATAGGAGCCTCATTCCGACTTCGTACCAATATTGCGGCCTCAGTTTGTACTTTTCGGGGTGGTCTGGAGGGTAACTCAAGGATTTGTAGTAGCAAAGGGTCGAATTATTGTAAGTCGCGATGGTGGTGCTGTGCGCATCTTTCATGTCGTAGACTGCAAATCAAGTTTGTAGTGGTAGTTGGATGAATTCAGACCCATTGTGTAAAACCGACTTTGACCAGCATTTATGCGCGGACGAAGCCAATTTCACACGATAAAGGGTTTTTATACCGTACTCACGGGACAAAGTCGACTCTATGTACCCCACAAGGGAGTTGTCATGTTGGAATTTATAAATTTCTCGAGCAACAAAGTTGCTTGTAAAAGCCAACATGAAAGCCTAGAAGAGAAGTTTAAGCATTTCCACACTCGAACCTCAAACTCACGTTAGTAGCCACGCTCAGATGGGTAATGACTTGTAAAATGCCATTCCAAGGACCGATTCCCGACTGTTTTTTTGGTATCGGTCGCCTATATCTAGTCACCAGTTTTAGAGCATCGACGCGCAATTCCAAACAATTGATGACCAGAGCGAAAACAGGTGCCAGAGGAAACGCTGCCACGAAGAAAGTAACAAAACCATATTGTATTACTGCAACACCAAATAAGTAAAAACGCCGTTGTTGCAGCTGCGAAATCGTTACTCATCTCCATAAACTCTGTCGTGAGTAAGTAGCGCCCCGCCGGCTCTAATCTGAACTCTTCTTCCCACTGGAGCACCTCCTCAGTGGGCTTCTTGAATTTCGATTTTATTTTCCTGAAATTTGTTTCTATTGAACCATTTCTAAGGGACAGCTGTGGTACTAACGGGACTGCTATGGTCAAAATATTCCCGATGAACGACTTCAGGACCATCAAGAAGAAAAGTTGGTTGCAGACTGACATGAGACAACCGCAGGGGTGGCAGATGTCAGTTTCTATGCCTGTCAGTGATGAGTGATGTGCTGGCGTATAGAAGCGCCCCTATTTAGATATCAATNNTCACACGTCGTAATCTAAGAAATACGTTTGCAAACAGCACGCCCACACAGTTTTTACTTTTATGAAAGCGATGTAGAAGAGCGACGCGTAGTTGTTGACGAAACCCAGAAAATATCTCTTATAGACAACAGCATTGTCGAATTCAACCTGAGTTCGTGGATTCTCCAGTTTTGTTAGCCATTCTGACAACGGTGCGTAACACTGGAAACAGCCGACGCATGATCACATCTAACTCCAACTCCGGACAGACCTTCCCGAAAATCTTGATCAAAACCACTTGCAGAATCGCAGACGATGACATCAACAAGAACGTCTCAAAAGTCTCAAGAGGGCCCTCCGTGGTCGACCTGATCAACGCAGCTACGGTTATTCTGTACATAATCACGCCGAAAACAGCAAAGACGACCACCACCATCTACCAACCACAACCTTGACCAAAAAAAAAAAAATACAAAGAAATACAATTTACGAATAGCAAACAAATCCCGAAGCTGAGCGTGAGATAGAAGGTTTTTTCCTTGACAGGTGTGTATGGTTCCAGCCGGCCAGTAACCATCGAAAACCTCTTATGGGTGGCTTTTTCTTTATACTGCAACCTGACTTTGGTCTGCGACTCTACATATTCCACATTCCACCGAATTTTGAGCACGTTTTCGAACCTCCTCCACAGATTCAGAAACAGAGTCGCTGCATTTGGAACTATTATTGACAGTCTGTACAGATGGTGCAGTTACCCCAAAAAGACATGAAGACGGCGAAACCCACAGTGGCGTAATTGTCAAAAATGACAATCAACTTCGCCGACATGCAAGAAGCGTTTAGTGGCTTGTAGACGCATTTGTGCCCCAAATGGCACAACGGACACATTATTTTGTCACTGGAGCAGATGTCCTCTCTGGAATTTCGTCGTAAATCGCGTCTGCGAACCAAGACATACTTACACCCTCTCGTTGTGCCCAGCAATCAACTGAACGAAGCTAATAAAGGAAGAAATGAGAGCGATAATGGCAGCGGGGATGAGCATTTTGTTGTAGAACCCCAGCCAGGCGAAATAGAACGCCACCTCAGATCCGTAATACTTCTCAATGATGTTGAGAGGTTGCTCTTTGTACCAAAAGGAAAAGTTCGCCCAGTATTTGTGCAGCAACTGTCTGTCATTTAGACTTTGATTATCGGCATCAGGATCGTAGTTATAATGACCATCATGAAGAGGGTAAGCAGTTTTGACAGCGTTGATACTGATCAGTTTATGGATTCCATACTCATTTTCCCCATCCCCGAACTTGGCGACGTTTAAAATTTCTTCTGCGATCAAGATGCGCTCCATGCTCGTAGCTTGTCTAAAATGCGGATGAGGGGGGGAATTGGAGTGATTCTACCTTACCTCTGTCTCTTGAAGATGTCCATATTCTTCGTGAGGGATGTGTGCGTAAATTTTAGATCGATCGACGACATGGGGATGTAATTGTGCCCCATGTTGTCGATGTTAATCCCATAGATGTTTGACAGATGCTGGATGGCTTTCGAAGGGAGGTGGAGGCAGACGTAGATGTTTTCTTTGATCTGCAACAGTTAGTGCTGATTTGGACAAAGAAATCGCGCCACGCACATTTCCGCGATTGATTTCCACCTCCACGCCGAGACCTTGCAAGTATTTGATGAAATTCTTCAAGCAGTTGAGGCCTTTTAGCGTCGTCGCATGTTTGTCAACCACTAGGACGTAGTCGATTATCTTTCTTGCATCGGAGAAATAGTTGCTGTTAATTGTGTAAGAACTCATCAAATATTTTTGAAGTTTTTTGGAAAATACGAGTAAAAAATAAAGTCTAATGACATCTGTCATTTATTAATCCTAAAACTACAACGCTTTTTAAATCCTAAAATAATTTACATTCCGTCGTTCTTGTGTTTCTTCATCGCTTTTGCGAAATTTTTCTTCTCTTTCAACTTTCTTTCCAGTTCGGTGTCTTTCTCGTGTTGGATGGTATCTCTTACTGTTCGCGGTAAATCGGGGATAAAGTAAGCAAGAATCCCGTTGAGAAGCAGCACGACGTGCTGCAAAAAGACTTGAAATTCAATGTCTGGACAAATTATTCGATTATT
>QDEB01041236.1:0-24096 GCA_004193795.1 Asbolus verrucosus | reverse complement strand
ATCATTCTATCCTCTGCGTTCGCACGATAAGAGTTTTCGAAATGTATCAAGTTCTGCCATTCGTTGCTGCTATCAATTTGGCTTTGCCAGATTGCATCAACATCCCTGTGGAGATCTGGTCCATGATCTTCAGGTAAATTTTAATTTAAATTTATTTATGTAATTATCATTAACTTCTTCTCTTTGTTTTAGATTGTTGGATCCCGTTTCTCTCCTCACGGCGACCAGGACCTATTCTTTGTGGAATGACATCATACTGGGAGATCCAGTTTTAAAAGAAAAAATTCACCAACATCTAGAAATGGAAAGAAGTAAACGACAACAAGAAATTTTCAATCCTGGACTGATGATGAGTGTCACAAGGAGTGGACCAGATGGTTTGTTCCAGACCAACGGCAAGAAAGTTGTTCGACAACGACCGACAGTAGTGAACCATCAAGTTTCAGATTTTTACTCCACATCCCACAAAAACAAGAACAAGAATGGCAAATATAGAGTTCAGAAATTGAAGACGCCTACTGGGCCGTACAAACCTATGAGATTTTGATAAACAATTTATGTATTAATTGCATAATTTGTGATAAATTTTAACCACAGTTCTACTGCAATGTTCAAAATATGTATATGTAAATGAAATTTGTAAAGAGAACAGAAAATGGACAACCATTAGATACAGAAATTACTTCTTGTATTCAGTATTGAATATATGAATATACAATTCATAAACTTTCATTTTAGTCAATTACGTTAAGAAAAAATCGCAAATATTATTATTCATGATTTTTTCTGTCAAACTGTAAATTTTCAAAAGTGAAGAAATCGTCTTTAGATAAAATTATTCGGTAATATGCTTGATAAGCATTTAATCAACTACGTTTGTGTTGGTGTATAAACAGATTTACATTTATAGAGTGGGTTTAACAAGATGTATTTAGATAATGCGACAAAATACTAAAGATCACTTTTTAAAGTTGAATATGTTATTGATACACATACAATGATGAAACCTATATTTTTAATCTTGACAACAATCACAACTCTGATTTGGGCCTTACCACCTGAGGAGGTAACTGAATAATATTTAAATATCAATCATCAAAAAACCAAATTACAATCACTGAAAATAATTTTAGTTGAGAAAATCTAAAAATGTAGGTGGACGTATCATAGGTGGCAAAAGTGCATATGCCGGTCAATTTCCCTTTGCAGCAGCTATAAATGTTCAAACAGCCAACAGCAAATTCTTCTGTGGTGGCACCTTGATTAGCAATCGATGGATTTTGACAGCTGGACAGTGTGTGGATGGGTAAATACCAACTTTTATATATCTTTTGAAGAACACACATAACTTTTAGGGCAGTATTGTTCACCATCCACTTAGGAACAAATAATCTGGTGGAAGATGACTCGTATCGCGTCACCGTTGCTACTTCAGAATATGTAATTAATCCGAATTATAATCCACTGACTCTGGAAAATGACATTGGACTTATTGAGCTTCGAATGCCCATCGACTTTTCTAGTAATACTTCGATAATTTACTGCAAGAACATGGTTTAATTTTTTTTCCCGTAGATTATCTGAGAAAAATCGACTTCTTGGCATCGTCTAACCTCGTCGAATCTAGTCTCCTTATGGCGATTGGATGGGGGCAGACCAGTGACGGTAATTTTTAATTTAATTTTTTTTTGAGTTTTATTTTTTTTTTTTCAGAAATTGCGGAACTTAGCGATGACCTCAAATGGGTCGGAGTTTCTTCAATAACAAATAGAGAATGTCAAATGACCTACGGTGACCAAATTAATGAAAACACAGTTTGCATTGTTGGAAATTTCAATGAAGGATCTTGCTACGTAAGTGATATTTAGTATAAAAGCAGATTTGTTAATTTTAAAAAATATCAATAATTTAGGGTGACACCGGTAGCCCTCTCTTGCAAGACATTGGGAAGGGTTACATAATGCACGTTGGAATTGCAAGCTTTGTCAGTGGAAACGGATGTGAAAGTACCGACCCTTCGGGTTATGTAAGGACCTATCCATATACTCAGTGGATCAGAAATGTAACAAATTTGTAAACATTGTTCGAATTTTGCAAAACTGTTACAAATAAAATACATTACCCGTCTTTTTGCATTGTAATTGAGTAGTTATAAAAACCTGAAACATAGCAAAGAACCAAAATCAGAATTTTGAAAAGCACCTTCTTTTAAATTGAATTTTGTTACCCCCTTTGTTTGAACAAATGGAACAATAGGAAGACAATGTAATGTTTTATTAAAATCAGATTACAGATTGTTTTAAAATTATAATATATTTGTAACATTCCTTATCCAGGCTAAATAAGGAAACGTTCTTGTAAATCCTGAAGGATCGATGCTTTCGCATCCATTTATACTCAAGAAACTGGAGATACCAACATGAACTGAATTACCTCCATGTAAATGTTGAATTAACGGACCACCACTGTCACCCTATAATATTTAATTGTTAAAAACGTATTTTAAATAAATTAAAATGTTTGCTTAATTTACTTTGCAAGTTCCTTGATTATAGTTTCCCTCAACACAAACCATGTTTTCAGTGATCTGATATCCAAAAGTTTCTTGACACTTAGTGTTTGATAATGCTGTCAATGACACTTTGTTTAGGTTGGTAGGGGTGCCGGAATCCGCTACAAAATTTACAAAAATATTTGATTCACATTGGCATTTCTCCCCAACTTACAGTCATCAGTCTGACCCCATCCAATAGCCACTACTAGAGAATAAGTGCTAAGTGGCGTCTTTGGTAATTGTATGGCTTTAATGTAATCTAAAATTTTTTGGTAAGGGCAGAAAATGTATAATTTATAACTTCTGACCAGTGAAAGTTATCGGCATCCGAAGATGTATAAGACCAATATCATTTTCCAGCGTCTGTGGATAGTATTCTGGGTGTAAAGCAAATTCTTCCGCAGCCACAATAAGCCGACTTGGTTCGTTTTGTTGCAAATTGTTACTTCCCAAATAAATGGTAAATTTAATGGCACTAGAATTTTGAAAAATAGAAAATGGATAAAATTAAAGTGGAAATGCACCCATCAACACATTGACCAGCAGTTAGAACCCATTGGTTGCTTATTAAGGCACCGCCACAAAAATAGAGCCCATTCTGGGTTGTGGTGTAAATGGCGGCTGAAAAAGGAAATTCACCGGCTACTGCAGGATTTCCACCTATTATACGGACTCCTGAAATTTTCATTTGTTACTCTTGCAATAACAAAAATTTATTTTGTGTACCAATATTACTAGAACCATATTTCTTCTAATCGGAGGAGGACAATTACCAATTATGAAAGCATAATCTTGTAATAAATTATTACCTTTTCAACTGGAACCGAAGATCCTAATGGCGCGTATAAGAGAAGGGAAATTAAAAATAGTTTATTCAATTTAATCACCATCTTGAGTCTTGTTGAATGTCTTAAACATCACTTTTATATCTTTATTCTTCATTATCTTTTATCATTTAATTTGTTGGTTTTATTCCATCGTCAAATGTGGTTAAGCGCGAATATTTATACCTTGGTATTAACTTATTGCTTGTAAAGTATTACAAACATCCTTAGATAAAAAAAAATATTTGGCAGTAATTATTTTATTTTTGTAGATTAAGTAGATTTAAGTCACAAAACGATAACAGTAGCAGCTGATAGATTTATAAAGATAAATTAAAAAATAAAACTAAGTAAGTATAAGGTATAATAAAATATTAAGAAAATATTAAGAAAAAGGATCACCACTGTAAAAAAAAGTCAAAGATCACCTCGCTCAGCACCTCAGAAAAAAAAATATACATTTTTTTTTCTGAGGTGAGACCACCACAATTTTTTCTTTTATATAATTTCCCCAAGTATTGACATATAATTATGAGACACCTCTATAAAAGGCATAAATTTGTGCTTTGTAATTACAACTTTTCAAAAAATCACCAGATTTTGTTGTGAATTAAAATATTTTCGACAACACTTGATTGATAGAGCAAAATTTTATATACACTTTAGATCAACCATTCTTGTCGAGCATTAATATTGCTTTTTTGTATTTTTGTTATTTTACGCCCTCTCTGTGTTTCAGTTGACGAATTAATAATGAAAAAACTTTTTTATTTTTTATGTTTATTTATTATGTTGCAGTTATGTTCCGTATCCAGTCGACATAAGGGATTGTTCTTGTATATCCAGAAGGATCTGTGGTTTCGCATCCGTTATGACTTCGAAAGCTTGCTATGCCAACATGAACTGCGATACCACCAATGGTTTGAATCAAGGCACCACCCATATCACCCTTTACAGAATTATAAAATTTTAGAATCATAAATTATCAGATTCAATTTTTTCGTACTCACATTGCAAATTCCTTCGTTAAAATGTCCCGCAACGCACAACATTTTATGGGTAATTTGGGCACCATAAGTGAGTTGACATTCATCATTGGATATTGTAGTTACGGACACCCACATAAGTTCATTTGAAAGTCCAGTATTAACTAACAAAAAAAATGTTAAATTTTGGTGTTTCTATTATTCGTTTACTTACAATCATCGGTTTGTCCCCATCCAATGGCAGTGACGGCGGTGTAATCAGGAATGAAGGCGCTGGGTAAGTTTATGGCCCTCACATATTCTGAAATCAAAAATTAGCAAAAAAAAAATCTAAAACTAAATTAACTTACCATTAAATTCAATCGCTAGACGAAGTTTAATTAAGCCAACGTCATTTTCAAGAGTTTCAGGATTATAATCTGGATGCAACACGCAGTTGGAAGTGGCCAATGTCAGACGATTGGAATCGGTTCCTTCCAAATTGTTAGACCGTATTTGAATTCTGAACAAAACGGCGCTGAAATTTGGAAATGTAGCGATCAATCAAGAATTGCAAGAAAAACGAACCCGTCAACACATTGCCCTGCTGTTAAAATCCACTGATTACTGATAAGG
Source organism: Asbolus verrucosus (assembly GCA_004193795.1). Lineage (NCBI taxonomy): Eukaryota > Metazoa > Arthropoda > Insecta > Coleoptera > Tenebrionidae > Asbolus > Asbolus verrucosus. The sequence goes on along the minus strand of QDEB01041236.1, from coordinate 19,117 downwards.
GCACCTCCGCAAAAATATGTCCCTAAACTGGTCGTGATATAGATGGCTGTCACATACGGAAATTGGCCCCCTCTCGCCACTTGACCACCTACAATACGGACCTGATCAAAACATAATTTTGTTGCGTTCTTTTTGTAAAATGTAACTTTCTTACCGCAGGTTTATGTGCTGCTAAAACCGATGACACGCAGAACAAGATCACCATAAAAAATTTCATGGTGGTAAAGTGATTGGCAGGTACGGTGGAATGTATTATATCCTTTCTTAAGGGAAATCCATTAATCTAGGAGCTTAATCAATCTATTATATAAAAAATGTGTTCATATACTTGGTGGTCTTAAATAATTCGTCGCAGTTTGTGACAATGCGGTTTAGTAATTGGAGTAAATAAAATGAAAGAAATTATTTTTGTTTTTGAAAATTTGAGCAAGTTGAGAACTTATGGTATGTAGATGTTGAAAGTTATTGTTTTTCGATGGACGTTCAATCTTACATAGATGCTCACTCTGTATATTCTCTGATTAAATCATTGTTCTAATATCTTGGTGTGATTGTTATCTAATCACCTGATCATAGTTTGAGAAGAGCTTTTGCACAAAAATATTTGGGATTTAACTTCTCCTTTATATTTTCTGTTTTCAAAAAAAATTAAACTAATATAGTGATAACATCACTAGAGTATTGGCTTTTGCAAGGGTTCAATAGTGATCAATACATTAGGTGAAAAAAAAAATACTTTTGTCTATTATTGGTTGCATATTTGGTCTTATTATGCATCATGTATATCAGTATTTTATCCTTGATCTTATTTTGAACAATTTTCAAAAACAGAACTTGTTTGAATTTAATTCTACATTTTTCTACATTGTTTCACCATTCTTTTATAATTTTAAATTTCAATTTCTTCTTAATTTTCTGATTCTGTCAAATATGTAGCTCTTATTGTTATTTTTAAAAAAAACAACTTCAAACGATAGATGTAATCATCATATGTTGGAATTAACTTTAAGATAAAGGAATGCATTTTGTATTATTTTAATCCCTTTATTAGGTGCGAGTAAGCAGTTTTTAATCAATAGTCGATCAATTATTGCTCTGTTATCATTGTTTCAATAAATGTTTTAATTATCTTCCTAACAAATTTATGCCTTAAACAATCATTCACGCACTCGTTACGTTCGCAATCCAGTCCAAATAAGGATACGTCCTTGTATATCCTGAAGGATCGGTACTTTCACAGCCGTTCCCGCTAACAAAGCTAGCAATACCAGCATGCTTTACGCTTTGGGGGAAATAAATATGTTCAATCAGCGGAGCACCACTGTCCCCCTGAAAATCACTTTTATCGGAAAGTTATTAAAAGTAGACCAACTCACAATGCAAATTCCTTCGTTGTAATTACCAGCCATACAAACCATATCGTCGCTAATTTGATACCCATAAGCATTCCTGCATTCTGCATTGGAAATGGAAATCACACTGACATACTGAAGGTCATTGGAAAGTTCAGGATCAGCTAGATCAGGAATAACACTCTTTCGAATTCTGACAGTGGCAAATACTTACAATCGCTAGTTTGCCCCCATCCAATTGTCGTAAGATGGGCATAATCTGGGATATCTTGGTTTGTCAGTTCAATGGGTTGAATGTAATCTGGAAATAATATGGGTTAGATTCTTTCAATGCTGACGCCAACAAAAATTGTCTTACTGGTTAATTCTATGGGAAGTCGAAGGCGAATTAGGCCAATATTATGTTCTAGAGTTGATGGATTATAATCCGGGTGAATGACGTAATGGGAGGTGGCCACGGTCTTACGATTAGGGTCATTGGTTACCAAACTATTCGATCCCAGTCGGATTGTAAATAATGTGGCTCTACAATTTGGATGTGTTATTAGAGAAACAACTAAAGTACCTTTTGATACCCTTCCACACAATGGGCAGCCGTCAAAATCCATTCGTTATTAATAAGAGCCCCTCCACAGAAGAAAGTGGCAGAACCAGTTTGCACATAGATGGCAGCAGAAAAGGGAAACTGACCCGATTTCGCTGGGTCACCTCCTATAACTCTTCCTCCAATATCTTTCTTTAATTGGAAGGAGTTTATCTAAAAAAAACACTGTAAAATAAAGGTCGCATTTTAAAAACAATTTACCTACCCCTTGAAGAGTCAGAATGATAAAGAGTGACGTAAATTTGTCCATTTTCTTCTCTTGGTTGTCACTGGATTAAGAGCACCAGGTTCTCTAACTGTTCTATATATCAACAGATATTGTCTAAACCAATAAAAGTATTTAGTTGGGATTACCACGTCCTGTACATGGAGATATATAAAAATTTATGAATAGGGATTGAAATAGTGTATTCTGCATTTTTGTGAAAATTTTCAGTAAACACTAAAGCTCGAATGATGTCTGATATATTTATTTTTTGAATACATTATATAAAACAATGAAAAGTCTTCATTACAGATTTTCTTAAATGTATAGGTTTGCGACATTAAGCATTGAGTTATTATGGAGAATTTGAGTATTATTATATAATATACCAATACAGTTTTAAATTTTCAGTAATGAAAAATAATGAATGACAATAAATCCAGTTATTAGTGATGATTCGTGATATTATCTATCTATATGGTACACTTCCACAACCAGATAACTTTACGAGCTGTTCTGTCTTTACTTTAGTCACAATCATTAGTAATTTTCTTCTTTTTTATGCCCAAATCATACAGTCTATCTGATATTTTATTACAAGTCGTGATTTTTACATTTCTTATTAACCACTTGTGCTTTTATGGGTTTAGTAAAGATTGAATTATATTCAATTTTTTCATTTCAAATGCTGTGACTTTGAAAGTGATGAGTTAAACATAAAGCACCTTCACCACCTCTCCAAATTACCACAATAACCCATTCTAATTATTTCATTTTCCAAGAACATAAATAGTCGCTGTCATAGTACGCTGTACCTATTACATACAAAATTATATGATATATAAATATTTTTATCACTGTTAAGTATCACATTCTTATTTAATACAACAAATACATCATTATTGCCTAATCTGATCTAGAAGCTAATAAGTTTTAGTTTTGTTTAATATGTAAGCATCAACTGTAATATAATATACGTTTGCTAGTAAAATCAATATAAATACAAAACAATTTGTGAATTCACGACGAAACAAAGACTTCTTTAAATCCGGCAGTTTTAAGCAATCGCATTAAGGTCGCTTCCGTTTTCGCAATGGCTGGTCGCTCGTGTACAAAATAATTTACCACACTGGAAAGATAATTTGCCGGATTTTGTATGCCCACGGGACCTTGTGGTATTATCTTAGCAGCTGCAGAATAAAATATTCCTTTAATTGGATTCATTTGATCGGAATAACGACGACCAAATTTGACGAAAGTGACAAGATGCTCACAATTGAAATGTTTCAGGCAATAGTTCACTTCGGACGGATTTTCGAGCAAAACGGTGACGATTTTGCGTATGTCATCAAGGCTTCTTGGCTTCACTCTGAATTCGGTTTTGTTATTTATTCGAATTTCAGACGTACCTAAAATGATATTTTAACTTCTTGTCGTTTTTGAGGTCGCCAGTTACCTGCTACTCTGATGAGTGGATCTTTTGTAATTAAGCCTGGAACGAATTCCTCCAATTTAAGTAACCCAATTTTTTCTTCTGAATTGGCTGGGTTGATATGAAACACTTCTCCATTGCCTACATACATTGCCCAGTGACAATAGGTTTTTCTGTTAAATTCTATGAGGTCTCCATAATTTGGTGCTAAATCATCGACGTTGGCGCACCATTCACTTTCTTGACCAGAAGTCATGATGAGTCACAAATGTAACATAAAAATTGATTTTTTCCAATAAAAATAAATCAAATACACAAAAAAAAAACTTATTTAAAACTTTGGAAGACAAGGTTAATCTTATTTCCACTCAAAAATGTAATTAAAAATTAAATCATTCGATTCTGTTATGTAACAGTGGCTAAAGTATTGAATACAACTAAAATATCCTAATAAAATGAAAAAATCATTAAAGATTTACCTGTTAAAAATTGATAATATTTGAACTGATTTGAACTAACGAAGACAAAGAAATGGCACTGTATTGGAAGTAATTTATCATGTTGTTATCTTGATGGTATTAAATTAAATTAAATGAAAGTAAATACACCTGATTATCAAACGAGGTATCGCTTTTTTGGATAAAAATAAAACAAAATATCGAGAAATGATTTAATTTTGTTTGTTTCCATTCTTTTGGTTTAAGTATGCAGTTGGGTGAGAACGTTAAAATTGAAGTTTATTGAATATCAAAAATATTTACATTCTTTGTTTTTCACCTTATTTTAGCAGCAGTTTTTTTCCAGCTTTAATTGTTGTCCTAGAGTTGTCCCAAAAACTTAAATTTGTATCTGAGCAATAGAAAATAAACAGAAATTCAATGTATGTCTGATATGGTTATGCAGTTACCTACCCGTTACAGTTACCTGTATCGTTACAACTTGTGTATTTATATAACTTGAACCATTTTTTTTGATGTGCAGTTCTGATTGTCATTACACCTATAATGGGTCTATTTTAGTGAACAAATATTAAATCCAACACAAATACGAACAATATATAAAATGCAAATAAAATTCTTTGAGGCTTAAGGTAAACTTTATTTTTTAACTTTGCAACTTACATCAGTTTTGGAGTTTGCAGTTTATGATATTTATAGTATAAACCCTTTCTCTCGAGTAACTCTTTATGTTCACCCATTTCAACAATGCGCCCATTTTGCAAAGTACAAATAAGATCGGCATCTTGAATAGTGGCTATTCGATGAGCTACGACGATGCACGTTCTATTTTTTTGAGCATCATCCAAAGCTTTCTGCACAGTCTAGAAGCAGCACAATAAAACATTGTTTACCAACATCCTCATCACCAACCTTTTCACTTTTGGCGTCCAAAGAAGAAGTTGCCTCATCCAGCAGAAGGATCTGTGGGTTTCTAATCAGCGCTCTAGCGATGGCAACTCTTTGTTTTTGGCCATCCGACAGCTGAGTGCCCTTGTTCCCCAAATTTGTTTCGTAACCCTTCAATATGTGTTTAAAAAAAATCAAAATATGAAAAGTGTAGCAACCTGAGGAAGTAAAGTGATAAAATTGTGAATGTTGGCAGCTTTAGCGGCTTGAATTATTTCTTCCATCCCTACGGTTCGATGGTTGGCTCCATAAGCAATATTTTCTGCAATAGTGGTACCGAATAAGTTGGGCTCTTGTGATACTATCCCCATATGTGATCGTAAATTAGCAATATCCAGCTCTTTGATGTCCTTGCTGTCGAGTGAAACATTTCCACTCAATGGATCGTAAAATCGTTCTAATAACTGAATAAGGGTAGATTTGCCAGATCCGCTTGAACCTACTAATGCTACAGTTTTGCCTCGGAATATTTGCAAGTTTAGATGATTTAACACCAGGCCGCCTGGGCGGTTAGGATATGAAAAGCAAATATTTTCGAAGTCGATATCTCCTTTTACCTAAAATCCACCAACAAAATTAATGTCAAAACCTTGCTGAATAATTAATTTACTTCTTTGAAAGTTAAAGGTTCAGCGACATTTCTGATTTCTGGAACCCTTTCCAATAGGTGCATGATGCGTTCAGTTGCGTCTAAACCTTTCTGAAAATTTGGAGTAAACGTAAACGCGTTACCAATCGACCAGGAGCCTGCTATTACAATTTCCGAAACTCTGCAACTGAGACAATGAGCGAGAGAATGGTTCGGAAGCATTTTTCTACTTGAAAACTGTTCCATACTCTAGATTTGTAGTAACCATTAAGTGTGCTCCATACGCCATACCTACAGCATAAGCAAACAGCATGATACTTCTTGCAACTCCCATGACGATCGATCTAATGTGCACTTGCTTTCTCATATTGGTGAGGTAAGGTCGTATTTTAGCTACGTATCTATCATAGAACATTCTTTCACATCCTAAAGAAGCCACAGTTTGATAATTCGCAATCGCTTCAACTGCTACCTGAAACACGGGCTTGTGTAAGCATTTCCGTTTGATGCTACTCACATTAGCAGAATTTTCCAGAAAAGCTTGGTTGGCGTCTGTTTGGCTGCTGGAAAACTTCTGTTCGAAGAACACGGCGAGCAAAATGATGGGCAAAAACGATATTAGGACTAGGGCCAGATTCCACTGGAGGCTGATGGATATAACACTCGCTAGAAAAAAAGTTGACAAGGAATTGAGAACTGTTCCGATTCGAATTCCGAAAGCCTAAATGAAGAGATTTTAGAACGTAATTTTTTGCTTCCATCAACTCACTCCTTGTATGCTAGCTACTTCTCCTGATAATTTCGTACATAAGGCACCAACTCCATTCTCGCTTCTATCAAACCAACTCATTTCTTGATTTAGCATCGCACGAAACATTTGTGCGCGTAACTTGAAGGTCAGTCTTTCGCCAGCGACAGCAAAAGCGTATATCTGTAACGATACCTTTATATTGAGAAATCAGGCGTCTCTGTTTTCACAGTTTTTGGATTTTGTTAATCTTTTTAGAAGTCGCTATTTTTTTTCTTTGTGTAATCTTATCAGAATCGGAATATCAATTCTTTTTGCTTACCAAATATTGATCTAGCTGATTGTCTTTGAGGTTAGAATTAAGAAGAATAGTGATCCTACCTACTATTCCAGATTATTAACCTGTAAAAAAGTCGCAATTGCTGTCACATAGCCTATGATGAGAAAGTACAAAGATAACATATTGCACCGCTGTCGAACATAAGAATCATCGGGATCTGCAAGAACCTAACACGAAAAAATCAACAATTTCTGAAATTTTTCTTCTTACGCCAATTATGTTTCCAAAAATCCACCCATAAACTGGAAGCGCAGCTCCGGCTAAAACTGCCATTAGACACCCTGTCAGTATATATAACCATTCTTTTTTGTTCATTTTCAGCAAACTAACTATCAAACATTTTCGCCTTCTTAAATCTCGAAGCTGTAAATTTTTATAAAGTGACTACTGGTCCCTAAAATTTCAGAAATACTTGCACTATCTCCTTCTGATGAATTTTCAGCAATCGATGATTCGCTTACATTTGTCAGCTTATCAAAACTCTTTAAATCGTCTTAAAAATCGAACATTTTATCGTAGACCTCCAAATTTTGAATGTTACCTTCAGACGACTCGTCGCTGTCTTCGATTCCATGCGAAAGTACCAAATTATAATAGGCACCTTTCTTCTTCATCAGTTTTTTGTGACTGCCTTTCTCGATTACCTTTCCTTCGTATATAACCACAATCCTGTCAGCATTTCTAACTGTCGATAGTCTGTGTGCTATAATTATCGTAACGCATTCGCCTCTGATCTAAAAAATCGATCAGATCTCATCTCGTAATTAAATTTAACACTTACAGCGTTCAGCGTTTCTTGCACTTCTGCCTCGCTAGAAGCGTCTAGAGCAGAAGTAGCTTCGTCAAGTAAAAGAATTTTTGGTTTTCGTATCAGAGCTCTGGCGATAGCAATTTTTTGCTTCTGTCCACCAGAAAGTTGTGCTCCCTTTTCACCAATTACAGTGTTGTAACTGCGAGGTAGTTTTCTGATAAAGTTGTGCGCATGTGCTACTCTGGCAGCATTTTCTATGTCTTCTTGACTAGCCGAGAGATTTCCGCATCTAATATTTTCGGCGATGGAAGTTGCGAAAAGGACCGGTTGTTGTTCAACCACGCCGATGTTGCTTCTTAGCCACGTCAGATTAAACTCCCTTACATCAATTCCATCTATGGTCACCTGATAATTTTAGTTAGAAGGATAACAGATAAATTTATTTGTTAGAAACTCACACTTCCGGAAATGGGATCATAAAATCTTTGAATTAGCTGAATGCAAGTCGTTTTTCCACTTCCTGAACTTCCAACCAAAGCAACGGTCTCTCCATTTTTAATCTTGAGATTGAATCCTTGCAAAATCTAAAAGGAGAGTTTTTGCCAAAAGGATATTTAATAATACGATTTACCATAACATTAGATCTAGAAGGGTAGTGAAAATAAACATCCTCAAAATGAATGTGACCTTGAATATCTTTTGGTATTATTCCATAATTTTTAAAAACGCTAATTTCAGGTTTCGTGTCTAAAATTTCGAAAACTTTTGTAGCTGCCCCACATGCAGTTCCAAATATTTCAAAATAGGGTGCAGCAAGCCCAAAATTCCAAGTAGCGATTAGAATCAAGAAGAAAACCTTCAATATCCAAATTAGTAACGTCCGAGCACGGAAAGACCGAGACTTACAGACACCACATTCGACGGTGTGTACTTCCTCTTTTCTGGAGGTAAACTTCTGTCATCTATGATTAATCCCACGCCATACCAGAAGGAGAGAGCGTAAGAAGCGAAAATAAAAAACCACATTATTCCGTTGCTCACTCCAGAAAGCATGTTCCTCTTGATGTTATTCTTCTCGGCCTTGGATAGATGGTCAACATATCTCTTAAACTCCTTTTCTTCTCCACCGAAAGCGATAACGGTTCTGATGGCACCCAAAACTTCTTCTGCGATTATACCTGCCGCTTCAAACGCTTCCAGTTCTTGTTTAGAAAATTTCGAAGACAGCTTTGGGGATTTTGAATCAGTCAAAAAGAAACTGAAGGAATATTATTACCCAAGAAATAAATACAGCAATCCCAGAAGATATCGGGAAAGGCACTAAGCACACGAATGCCATTTTCCAAGCCTTCGCAAGAGCCATTATTATGCCAGTCACAAAAACAGTTTCATAAATCATGAATATTCCAGCCTTGTCTCCTATACCCTCTTCGATCTTGGTGAAGTTACTGAAAGCAAGAAACTATCACTAACTTGCATTGGTGAGAAGTTTTTTAAGCTCACTCAGTAAATATTGTTGCAAAATCTCCAGTTTTGCGAATTTCGTACCAAGACATGTCCATAGTTAGGAATTTTTTTAGAATCAGTTGTCGCATTAGGAAAATCTGTGAATACAAATAGAAATATGAGGTCCAAGAAGAACTGAAGTGCTTATGTTAGTACTTGGTTTACGGCACTATAAGTGAAGAAGACTCCAGTTAAATAATTGCTGATAATCATTGTCAATCCTGTTATACTTGAATAAACCCCAAATTTGTGAACTCCTTCATATAAGTCGTCTTCCAAGACCTTTCGTTCTTTAACTGTGAGATTGTCGTGTAGTGAAGCTGCATAGTCGACTATAATTCCAGTAACGTCTCCAAAGAGTATCATGACGTAAGGGTGAACTACTCCACATATTATCGCGCATGTCGTGCCTAAACCTAGGAATAATTTGTCCAATCTAGTGGAATACCGAAACTGAAAAAAAATTGTAAGAAAAGTAGTTGCATATCAACATTGCTTACTAATTCGTAATATGATACTTTGTTATGTTTGGTGGGTTCAACTATTTTTACTTTCTTTCTGTATTTTATATTCTTCCTAAAAAGAAGTCGTAAAGTCGGTGTTTAAAAATAAACTCAAAAACGTAAGCAAACTAACAATTTTTTCATGTTGGCTTCCGAAACACTTTTTGATCAGAAAAATGTTGAATTACAATAAGACAATTCTTCGTAATTAACGCTTTGGTTATTTTGGTTCAACGAACGGTTATAAAAAGTTGACAGTTTACACTACAAGCGGTAACATATGTCACTTCTTAATATTTTGTTTCCATAGAACTGATGGTTTGACATTAACGTGGCTTCGAGAAATTTCGGTTACTGTTGAGTATTTTATAAAATCAGTTTGGAATTGAGTACTGTTCTCTTGCAATTCTCCTTTTTATTAATTAGTTAATTAAGTTATTTAACAAAAGATCAACAACAAAATACAAATCTAAGGTCGACAACCGTTAGAATCATGGCATGTGAATTTGGCATAATATTATTCAAAACACTAGAATTAGGTTTTTACAATTCAGTATAAACAAAAACAATTATCATGAAAAAACATGGTCAACTCTGGAAAAATAGATTGCCAGATTTTATATTATATTTCTAACTTTAATATTATTAAATTAAATTGTTAAATATAATTAAATGAAACATTTTCAACTGTAGGAAAACACCTTTAAATTAGTTTTTTAAACATAGAAAACTTAGAATTCAGAGTATCGTCTTCGACTAAACGGGCTCCTTGGAATCTTTCGTCATCGCTGTCATAAACGCTATCTGAGTTCAAAGATAAAGTTTTAAATAAATATTCAATATTCCTGTTATTGGGCATATCTTTGAAACCATATTTTTTCGCGAGTGGTTCACATATCTTCATTAGTTCCCTTCCTAAATCCAACAGTTTCTGCTTGTCTTTCGATTTTTTAGCACTCCTAATCTGTTCCTGCAACTCATCACACTTTTTAAAATCATCAATGTGACCCGGAGTGATTTTGTGCTTTTTATTCTGAAAATTATATTGCACAGCTGAGCCATATAACACCAGATATTCGTGAATTTTAGCAATTTCTTCAAAATTTTTGTCTTCTTGTCTATCTTTTATATCACTCTTTCTTTTTTCTACTTTGTTAGCTTTAACATATACTATCTGCAGACATCTAGCGTTATCCTTCAAATTCTCGCTTGCAGTTACAGTGAGAATACCGTTCGTGTCGACCTTTATTACACTTTTAATTTTACATTTTCCTGGAGGTGCTTGTGTCAAATTTGTAATTTTAAAAGTTCCCAAGCAAACGTTTTTTTTTACGTCCGTCCTTTCACCTTCATATATTTTCAAAACCATTGCGCTTTGGTTGTTATAAACAGTAGCGAATGTAGCGGCTTCAGTTGCTGGTATTGGAGTGTTCTTTTTTATGATAATATTCATTTTATCAGAAACATCTCCAAATCCCAAAGAGGCAGCTGTAACTTCACTGATTTTAAATTCTTGGATTTTTTGGTCAGGACTTTTGGATAACATGGCAGCCTGTAAAGCAGCTCCTTTTGCCACGCATTGTTCAGGGTGAAGTATTTTTTTTGGTGCTCTACCATTAAAGTATTCAGTAAGCATTTCTTCGATTTTGGGTACACGAGTTGAACCGCCAGCTAAAATAACCTCGCTGATGTCTTCCTTGGTCAGTTGTATATTTTGAATGCATCTATCCACTATTTCCATAGCGCGTTTGAATAAATCTGCTGCCATCTCTTCGAACTGAGTACGTGTTAGTGATACATATGCACAACCAATTTTTTCAACAAGACCTTCGAAATATAATGGAACTTCTGTATTAACTGATAAATGTTCTTTTGCTTCTATACATTGATTTCTAATCAACCTCATTTTTCTCTTGTCCAGATGTGGATCATAATTGTACTTTTTTTTTAGTTCTTTAAGTACATAATTTGTAATAATATTGTCAAAATCGTGTCCACCTAAATAAGAGTCGCCATCCACACAAATTATATTGATGTTGTCACCATTTCGTTCTAATACAGCCACATCAAAAGTTCCACCACCTAAGTCGTATACCAATGAATAAGTTTTTGGTGCGGTCACGTCTGTACATTCGTAATAATAATTCAATGCTGCAGCTGTTGGTTCATTTAACAACTTCAAGACTGTAAATCCTGCATCTTCTGCTGCTTTCAACGTAGCCTTCCTTTGTGACACATTAAAATGTGCTGGTACAGTAATAACGGCTTTATTTACGTTTGTCCCTAATTTCGTATTAACGTCATTTTTGATTTTATTTAATATAAGCTGGGATATTTCTATGGGGCTTTTGTAACTGCTATATTCTTTTATGTATACTAGAGGTTCTCCACCCACATTATCTAACGTAAATGGTAGATATTTTAAGTTTAGTTGAGACTCAACTTCGTAAAACTGTCGTCCAATAAATCTTTTCATTTCTATAAATTAATGGCTCTACTGTCAACTCTTTTTTCATATAAAACTTACCATAAATACAGTGTTCTGGTTTATTGGGAGCCATATATTTTGCAATTTTGCCCACACTTGCAGTATTCTTGTCATTGATAAAAACATAAGATGGTGTTATATAATCTCCATCTTTATTTTCCAACATATCTACCCTTCCATTTTTAAAGAGAGCTACACCAGAATTGGTGGTTCCCAAATCTATACCTACAACTAGATTACTGTTCTTCAAGTGTTTTTCCATTTCAGCGTCTGAAAATATAAAATTATTTATTTATTTTCAGTGCCTGGGAGATAGTCATATAAGTTGTTACTTTCATTTACCAAGTAAGAATTTGAAAAATACTTCTTGTTTAGATGAAAATTGTATTAACTTACTCTATATTCAGAAACTTAGAGAAAATAAATGTCTTGCGCAAGGGAACTATCGAATCTCATTTGTTAAAATGACTGTCTCTCAGTTTTCAATCGACAAATATTAAAAATTGATGTAGATAATCTTAAATAAATAAAATTTTATCTAATATTTACATTTAAATGTAATAAACAATATCAAGTAGATTTCGATATGTCTTTATCTAATCTTGTTTCTTCAGTTTTTATTTTAGTGAACAATCGTTCAGTAAATTTTTATAAAATTAATTTTCAGTACTGGAATAAGTTTTCCTAAGAAATTAATTGCATTATGTTTTTCTTGTCTGAAAGAAGAGGCTGCGATAATGTTACTTACAAGGATACTAAAAGAATTTGAAAAGAGGTTGTATAGAGGTATTCACTTTATATTGATAAAAAAAATGTCCAAGCAACGTGTGAAAAGACAGTATGAAGAAGTTAAAATTAATATTAAATTTTGTCTTGATAATGTTAAGAAAAAAGTATTAGATTAGTCAGAATTAGAAGAATAAAAATCTTATGTAATTAAAGATAACATTTTAGACAGTAATAAGGCTGATTGAACTTGATAAAACTTTAATAAAGATTGAACAAGTATTCTGGAGCCACATCTAATTTACGAAACTTACAATTCTGGTAGATGCGCCGACAAAAATAAATTTTTCTTCTAAAGTCGATGAATCACTGTAAATCTTTGTAGTAGAAGTTGTGAGGTACTTCCGAAATTTCAATTTGATATAACTTTTGCAATTTTGGATTGTGGAGCCACATTTAATTCATGAAAATTACAATTTTGGTGGATGCGCCGACATAAATAAATTTTNNTTTCAATGTTATGTAACTTTTATGTAAAGATTGAACAACTATTTTGGATTGTAGAGCCATATCTAATTTACGAAAACTTCCGAAATACTTCCGAAGCTTAAATTTAATATTTCATTGAACAACATTGGACAACTGTTTTAGAATTTAGAACCACCTTTAATTTGTTGCAGTAAACTTCATTTCGGTTTATTTATCAGTTTATTGCGGTAAAACTGACTCACCGACACGTCCGCCTAACTTGACTCACAAAATTTAATAGAAGGACTTGATAATTATTAAATTAATTAAAAAGTTAGTAAGAATCTTCAAGAATGAATAAAGACAGCTTTAGAAAAACTCAAGTTCCAAATAGTTGTTAAAATATACAAACAATAGTAAATAAATATCAAAAATTAATTCTTATCATAAAGGAAACATACCACTGCAAAAATAACAGCCAATTATTTAATTAATTTATCTAAACTTGAACAGTTTAAGTATGTATCCGGTGTTACAGTTTCAACCTTCTACAAAATATATATCGTCATACATTGATAAGATAAATTTTAAAGTTATCATGAAATTACTAGAGTGGTTACTTTTTGAGGAAATGAAGAAAATTCTTTTTGAATCCGACTTTACGAGTAGCATGGTCAATACCGCCATCACTGTCACTATCGTATGTTACGCCCATCAAATTTCTAACCTTCAATTTGCTTTCTATTTCTGCAGAACGTGGCATCTGCTTAAAGTTATATTTTTTTACAATAGGTTCGCACAGCTGCATCATTTCTACACCCAAATTCATTAATTTCACTTTATCTTCCGAATCCTCTCCATTCGCAATTTCCTTTCGAATTTCAAAGCATCTTTGCAATTCGTTTCTTTCAGTAGAAGTAATTTTTTTATTTTTCATATTATACTCCACTCCAGCTATATAAGTTATCAAAAATTCGTGTATTTTTGCCAGTTCCATAAAACGTTTATCTTCTAGTTGTTCTTGAACTCGGTCACCTCCTTTCCTTCCTAACTTATACGTTCTGTTAGCTTTGGTGTAAGCGATTTGCAAATCTTTGGAATTTTCTTTCAATTTTTCTTTCGCAGTTACAGTCAAAATACCGTTCGCGTCTATGGTCATGATGATCTTTATCTTACATTTTCCTGGTGGAGCGGGTGTCAAATTTGTGATTTTGAAATTCCCCAGACAAATATTTTTTCTTACGTCCATTCTCTCACCTTCGTAAATCTTTAGGTTTATTGCCGCTTGATTATCTGTGACAGTAGCGTGCGTAACAGATGCATTTGTTGGTATAGGGGTGTTTCTCCTGATGACAAAATCCATTTTGTAAGAGACATCTCCAACTCCTAAAGAGGAAGGAGTTACTTCGGTTACTTTAAATTCTTTGATCTTTTGGTGGGAACTTTTGGACAGCATAGCAGCCTGTAAAGCGGCTCCTTTCGCCACACATTCTTCCGGGTGAAGTGTTCTGTTTAACTGTTTACCATCAAAATAATTACTGAGAAGTTCTTGAATTTTTGGTATATAAGTCGAACCTCCAGCCAATATAATTTCACTAATATCGTCTTTTGTTAATTCTGAATTTTTTATGCATCTATCCACGATGTCTATCGTGCGTGTGAATAAATTTGCTGCCATTTTTTCGAACTGGGAACGTGTTAGTTGTATTTCTATAGAATCCTTGATATCAATAACTCCTTCCAGAATTACTGAACCACTTTCAGAGGTCGATAAATGTTCTTTTACTTCCACACTTTCGTTTGCGATTCTTCTTAAGTTTCGCTTATTTAACTCTGACTTATGTGTTTCTTCAAGAGAATCGCATATGTAGTTCTTGATAAGATTATCAAAATCATGTCCACCTAAGAAAGAATCGCCATCTATGGAAATTATATCAATGTTTTCAGCAGTTCGCTCAAGAATCGCAACATCGAAAGTACCACCACCCAAATCGTATACCAAATAGTACTTTTTCTCTGGAATGGAATCTTTGTTTTCGCAAAAATAGTTCAAAGCAGCAGCTGTTGGTTCGTTTAGCAGTTTCAATACTTTAAATCCCGCCTGTTCTGCTGCTTTTAAAGTGGCCTTTCTTTGTGACACGTTAAAATGAGCTGGTACTGTGATGACGGCCTTGTCCACGTCTTCTCCTAATTTGATTTTGATGTCTTTTTTGATTTGCTGTAGTATATGAGCTGATATATCTTCAGGACTTTCTTGAATTCCATATTTCTCGATGAAGATCATAGGCTCTCCGTTCACGTTTTCTACAATGAACGGTAGGTAACTCAGGTTTTGCTGAGATTCCACTTCGTAAAATTGTCTTCCGATGAATCTTTTGATGTCTGAAAATGATGTCGTATCTAAGCTGTTAACGTTTGGTTTCGATAAATACTTACCATATACACCATGCTCCGGTTTCTGTGCTGCCATACGTTTAGCGTTTTTCCCCACAGATACATTTTCCATATCAGCAAAATACACGAAAGAAGGTGTTGTGTAATTTCCGGCGGAATTTTCTAATATTTTCAATTCGTTATTTCTGTAGATAGCCACAGCGGAATTGGTGGTTCCTAAATCTATTCCCACAACTAGTTCGCTCTTCATTTTTTCTGCAATAAATCAGAAGAAATACACTAAATTTATCGTTGCTTTGTATCACGTCGCATTAAATATAGATACTTTTAGATAACTACTTTCTACATATATTGCTTATCGAAACTAAAAAGAATACATAATGGTAATTTCGGCAAATTACAATTTTGTCTTTTTATAGAAATTGAGATTTAATACCACATTATAAATAACTTTGACTATTTTTGAATTTTTTTATGAAATTATTATGGAACGGTTTTTATCAAAATTGGAACAAAGCTTACCCTGTAAAATTCAAAACACATTACGTGAACAAACAACAGTTAATGCTAGTAATGTAATGACTGAAAATGTCGATGTGAAATGTCCAATCAAAAAGATAATTTTTATAAACGAAAATAAAACTGATAAAATGCTCTTGTAACGTCGAAGTTATTAAATTTTATCAATACTTAATCTTTTTATCTTAATATTTCTTAAAATATTGCATTTAATGTTTTTTCTCCACTGAAAAACTTAAGATAGTTGATATTATGGTTGTTAAATTAAATTGTCTGTTTTCACGTAGATTTGTCTAGAAGAAGAAGAAGAGTCTTCTAGTGGTAGGAATCGATTTAGCAACTTCAAATTTTGCGTAGCTTGTTTTAAAAATGACGAACTGTGACTTTTAGAAAAGAAAACTCGCTGCAGCAGAGTTTGCAGTTCTTAAATATATGCTCATAACTGGGTTGCTTTCCATTTTTTTTTTTTTTGTTAAACCTGGAAGTATGGATACATAGGTCTATGTCAACTATATCTCTGAATCTGAGTTTAATTAGTTATCTTTCGGCAAAAAATTTTTGTATTATAAAAATATATTTTAATTTAATTTAAAGGATACCCTATTGAAACCAAGCCTGGAGGTTAAGAGTAAGGTAGATCTATTTAATTTATATATTGATATATGATATGATATACATGATATATTAGAGAAAATAGCTCTACAGTTTTATACTTGACTCATTTTAAGGGGAGCAGGAATGGAATACTTAAAATTTTCGCCGAGAGGCTGGTGAAGTACTTTTAAAACGAACTGTTTTATATTCGACTATATTGTAACAATATTTTAATAATTAAACTAAATATTAACCACTTCCTTAATCCCAATTGCCCCTTAAGCTTTGAGTAATTGAAACATCAATTATAAGAAAATTCTGTAGTTCAGTATATACAGGTAGCCCATCATTTATGGCCTCGCTCAAAACGACTATTTATTTCAGAAATAAAAATTTGAAATTTAGAGTATCAAGTTGGCTGATGAACAGAATGGTACATGTGAGATCGGCGCTTATTATGGTCTTTTTTCATAATAATGCTGACCTCTCCCTTGAATCCAGCAAATCTTTTAAATTTTCTTGTTTCCAACAAATCCTTCTGCGCGTGCACCATAAACAGAACAGTTTCTGAAGGAACAACAAGAAGGTTTAATCAAGGTGAAGGTGAATAAATATGAAAAAAGTACTATATTTCTAGCATTAAGAATACTTGAACTGAACTTGAACATTACAAACTAGTTATGTTTCTAATCCATTCTCTAAAGGAGTAAGTTTTGGTGTATCCAGACGGATCGGTATTTTCGCATCCATTTGCACTGATGAAGCTGGCAATACCGACGTGTCTTATGCTTCGACTGACAGGATCATCTTCCAGTATTGGGCTGCCACTATCACCCTTTAATGAATTTATCTTAATATAAACTACTCACAAATTACCATAACTCACACTACAAGCTCCTTCGTTATACTCGCCGGCTACACAGATCATATGATCAGATATTTGATTTCCATACACAGCCCTACATTCCTCGTTTGAAATTGTGGTCAGAGTTACATATTGCAACTGTTCAGAAAGTTCACCAACCGCTACATAAAAGAGGGTCACAGCATAATAACTTTAGTGGGCACTAATATTCACTTACAGTCACTGGTTTGGCCCCATCCAATTCCAGTCAAAACTGTGTAATCACTGGGGTAGTCATATGCTACGAGTACACGTTGAATGTATTCTGTATACATATGGTTTACATAAAATATAATAATTAAGAAAATTTGAAAATTTTTCTTTTTTCGGTTTACCATTATACATGACTGGCTGTCTCAGTTTTATCAGTCCAACATCATTTTCAAGGGTATCGGGATTGAAATCTGGATGAAGCTCATAATTGGAAGTGGCTGCTGTTACTCGATTAGGATCAGATGCTTTCAGATTATTTGATCCTAATTGGATGGTAAATGAGACCGCACTAAAAAGGAGAAAAATGCACCAAAATGTAAAAAATATGCAAAACTTACCCGTTAACACACTGACCGGCTGTTAATATCCATTCGTTGCTGATAAGAGCACCCCCACAAAAGTATGCGCCTTCTTCAGTGGTGATATAGATGGCAGCTGAAAACGGAAACTGTCCAGCCCTTGCTGCATCCCCTCCGATTATATGAGGAACTGAAATTAAGTAACTGTAATTCTGTAGAAATATGAATATCATCATTTACCAACACTATCAGGGGATGAACAACTAAATGTAAAAATTTGCAGAAACAAGACAAGGCTTGTCTTCATTTTGTTTAATCTAAAAGTCTTCCTCTGAGGACTAAAATTTATATACATTTTTATGATTTATCCAAGATAATCTTGGAAAATAGAGACCAAGGGAGATTAGAGTCTTAAAATGATAGCTTTATTGTCTTAATCCTAGGAATATAAGTTTTAATCCATTGTAGTACATCCCATTAAACAATTCTGAAAAATTTAGCAATAAAAGAAATAGTATAAAATAGTAAAAATTAAGATTTCACTAAATATTAAAAGTTTTGTATTTTTTTTGAATGTGAGCTTATAACAGCTCATCGTTATCAGTTTTTTTAATTTGTTCTCATTTACGAATTTTTTTTACTAAAATCAAATCAAAAAATGATAAATAAAACAAATTATTTTTTTATATTATATTATGACTTTTTACATTACGTTATATTAGATTATTTACATACCTACAGTGTTAGTTAAAATATATTTTATGTGAAACTACTTTTCATTTACCCTAAATAATTTCTTAAATTGAAACTTTTTTTTTGTTTAATTTTTGAAGAACATGACATAATTTTTAGCGCACGAGCATTAGCGAGGAGCCATGTCCATGTGACTCGCTCGCTCGCTCGCTCGCTGGTGCTCTAGGACATCACACCGATAGCGTGAGAACGGTTTGACCTATCGAGTTCAAATTTTGTGTACGGGTTTTTTATCAAATTCTTAGATCTAAATTCGTTAATGGGCAATATAGCCCAAAGGGTTGTAGGTAAGTTGTAAGTAAGTAAGTTGCCATCTGTGAGAG
>QDEB01041205.1:0-22738 GCA_004193795.1 Asbolus verrucosus | reverse complement strand
GAAAATTTCAAAATGAAACGAAATTTCAGATAACACGTAAAAATAAGTAAAACAAGAAGAAACTGAAATGAGTCGAAATTTTGAAATGACATGGTGTTCTCAATCGGTTATAAATAAAAAAAAATGACAGCTGAAATCTAACTTGCGCAGTATGCTCTTGTTTCTTTCGATAACACTTGAAAAATGATAACTTCAACAAAAAAAAATGCTATTGCGCCACCCAAAAAAGTTTAGTAAATGGTGAATCACTGTGTAGAAATCGAAGAAAATCGCAAAATTTCTTGGTGAGATTTGGCAACTAAAAACAAAACTATTAGTAGGTAGAATAACATATTTTTGTCGAAATTTTGATCACTTTTACTCTTGCAGTCGCCATGGGCATCATCACGAGTTCTTTGAGCTACTACATGGCCAGGGATGACGACCCAGACCCCGTCACCGGGTTGACTTCCAGAGACCGATATCAAATCCAGTCCTCGTGGGTCACAGTCAAAAAAGATCTGACGGGCAACGGCGTGGCCCTCCTCCTCTTGTAAGCAGACGCCTTCAAATTTTCCATCACTCGAGCAAATCTTCCGCAGATTCTTCAAGAAGTTCCCGGAAGAACAGGACCATTTCCCGTTCAAAGGCGTCCCGATAGATCAGCTGAAGACGAGCAAGAAATTCCACGCGCACTGCAGCAACGTGATGTACGCTTTCGACGCCTTGGTCGACCACATCAACGACAGCGAACTCCTGGTGAATCTTCTGCAGAAGATCGGCAAAAGCCACAAGCGACACGGAATCAAACCGGCCAATTTCGAGGTAGGTGGGGGCTGAAATCCGGCAGAGAGTTGTCATTTTGTTGCTTTTAGCATCTCAAAGAGACTTTGTTGGAGCTTTTTGGCACCTTCATGTCGGAGGCGACCGTCAAAGCGTGGGACAAAACGTTAAAAGTCGCTTTTAGCGTGATAGGGAAGGAGTTGTAGGTTTAATTCGTGTATTTTTGTATTACACTTTTATCTTGTGACTTTATATTTCGTAATGTTGACGTTTGTATGTAAATTATGTTATTATTATCAAATTAAATTATGTGATGTTTATACAGCAGTTTATTTTCGTTATTTATCTAAAATTCTTTCTCACCTTCAATGTTCGTTGTAGATTTCTCGATTCTTAGACACTTCCCCTGGTCAATCTCCAGTTGTTGGGAGAAGTCACCTTTACTGAAAGAAAAATTAGTTACAAATTTATACTTTTATGAAGACTTCGATAGAAGCTGCCTTCGAGCCCGCACATCTACCTATAACAGTGAGGGCTAAAATTGAAATTACGCTTTAAATTTATATGACCTTAGAACAGTATTAAATTTATTGATAATTCGCTGTGATGGAGACACCCAAGAGCTCGTCCAAAGATTTTTGTGTGGAAAATTTCAGATTTGGGTGCGAAATCTGTCGCTTCCGGTTAATTAATTAATTGTCGTGATTACCCCCAAGCTTGCAAGAAAGTTCCCGAAGTTGCAAGCTTCCCTGGAGCCCCCGTTCAATCAAGGCCAATTAAATATATTCACAAAGCCGAAATAAATTTAAATTTGAATAGAGAGCGAGCAGCGTCGTAAAAAAGGATGTGAACCACTCCATTCAAGATCGCCATTAAGGTGCCTCTCTTCATTTTCCTGCAGTCATCATGGGGATCATAACGAGTTCATTCATAACAAACGATGCAGATCCAGTTACGGGACTGACTCCGACCGAGAGGAATCTGGTGCAGAATTCGTGGGCGCCGCTCAAAAACGACCTAACAGGAACCGGAATCAAGCTTCTTTTGGCGTAAGTCTTTGCGAATTTCGTTGAAGTGCGACCAGTGGGAAATTTTGCAGATTTTACGAGAAATATCCGGAGGAGCTGCAGTATTTCCCGTTCAGACACGTCCCCAGAGAGGCATTGAGTGGCGATAAGAAATTTCAAGGTTTTTGTAGTATGGTGATCCGTGCGCTGGATTCGCTAATTGACAGTCTGAATGACAGTGAGCTCTTAATGAACCTTTTGCAAAATGTTGGTAGGGGTCACAGGAAATACGGAATTAAACCGCAATCGTTTTGGGTAGGTGAGGAATCGAAATTTGGGGAGAATGCTAATGGCCGATTGGTTACAGCGCCTCAAAGAAACCACAATGGAGTTATTTAGGAATTTTATGTCGAAAGAAGAGGTTCAAATTTGGGACAAAACTCTGCAGATAGCGTTTCGGGTTCTAGAACAGGAACTGTAAACACATTCTTGCGTTTTTTAAATAAAATTTAATTTAAGAATTTCGATATTTATGCAACCAATTATACATAACGTTTCCCAATTTGTATATAGCTTCCTGTTGCTAATATTGCGCAAGAATTAATGCGATTGATTTATCTAGCAACATCGATAGAAATTTGTCGAAATCGTTAACAACTACATTAAAAATGCATTAATCAAATATACGTTTATTAACTGAATATAGAAAGAAGGTATAAAAATGAGATGTAATCTGGGATTCCAAACGATTGACTAACATTTTGGAGGAGGTGTCTGTTAGAGTATTAAAGTCTCTAATCTTATCTTACTTATCCTAGGAGTTATTTTGTCTATTTATAGGATAATCAGAAAAAATAAGAAATGCCTTTATGTATACTCTACTCCAATTTTACTTAATATTGCCACTTACAATATTTATTTAGCTACTCAGAATTCTTTTAAATTGATTTTAAAGGTTTGATACCCAAGAAACATTATTCATTTCATTCACAATATTGCGAAGTTCAACTCGTGGTGTGGTTAAGTCAAGCTTGCGGTAAACTGGTAAGTGCATTATTATTATTTTAATGGTGACACAACTAAAAGACAATACGTTTAATATACAGGTTGGCGCATATTTAAATGTTAAAACCCAAACTGTAGCTGAGGCGCTTCCAAGCTGCTTAAAACCGGCATTTTCGTGGTTTTAAGATAAAGCAAGAAATATAGCCTACCCTTTCAAAATAAAATATTAATGCCGTCATTTGTCAACATTTAGATACGAAAACACCAACATTTTGAAATTATTCAAAAATAACCCGACTACCTTTTAAGGGTCTGTAATTTTCCCAGAAGATATTTTAAAAACAATGTTTATATAAAAGACACTTGTTTTTCCATATTTTTCTTCTAATGTTGTGGACATAATTGTGAGACACCTACAGATAAACATTATGATAATTTAATAACAATAATTTAGTTATTTAAATTTAATTAATTCATTGATCATTCTTTGATCACATTTACAAAGAATCGAATCCTTCCAACAGGCATTGCTAGATTCTTTCGGCCAAGATGTTGTCAAATTTGAAAACTTTTAGATAAAGAAGTTAACTTATTTCCTTTCTTTGTGGCAATTAAAAAGGACTAACCGCTATCACGTGATGGACACTAACATCATTTTAATATTGTGCCAAAATTCAGAAGCCTCGGGAGAATATTATATTTATTTGTTTTGTTTTGTTTTGCTGTTCCACATTAACTGAAAATTAAATGGGAAAAATCCGATTATTTGGAAGTGGCTCAAAGGTTCTGATTTTTAGCTACTTATCGAGACACATAAAGATAAAACTATCAGCGAAACAATCTTTATCGGCTTACGTGAAAATTTACAAAAGGAAATGTGCAATCGACTGTGAGTCAACAAACAGTCCAAAAGTACCAAAGGCACTCACTCTCACAATCACATTTTAACGAATAAAGTGAATTATAAAAATACAAATCCTGCAAGCAGCTTATGTAATAAATCTTTGTAACCTGGAGATATTTCGCAGTATTACACTCAGTCGTAAAACTGGCCATTGAAGAAGTTAAACAAAAATGATTTTAACAAAGTAAATACGGCGAGTACAAAGTAATGTGTGCAGTATTGTTAGATAGCAACCGATATGATCGTAAATCAGATATAAATACAGCTCTATGGATTAAGCCCAATTCAGATTGTTAATGGCGACAGCCTGTGCACATTTTGCCTGCGAGGATAGTGTTGTAAATTAGTTATTGACAAGACGTTTGAAACAATTGTGTTAGCATTATAGTCACGTGTTGCCATCGAATGCTAACATTGTCAGTGCGTTATATTGCATAAGCACCAATAGGCAAGTCCCATTTACCACTTTTTTTGTTTTTATTGTTGTTTATAGTAACATAATAGTGTTTACAACTTTTTTACTTATTAGCGATGATGTTTCGAAGGCGTTAAGCTGCAGTCATCGCAGAGATTAATTGGTCTTCGCCGGAAATGAAACGTTTTCTTATGTCATCCAGCACAAAAAAGACTTTTAATTTAAATAATTATGTAACGGTTGCCCTCAAGTTAATGACAAAGTAAATATTTGTCGTTTAATGGAGGAATGTCAATATGACAAATTGGTTCCGTGCATTTTTTATCTCGGCTTAAATAGCTTAAAATGACATAAGATAAATGATGGGTATTAGAAATAATTTCAATTTTGGATGAGCGAGTGGTGCATTTTGCCTAAAGTCTGCCATTTATTCCAAATTTTCGATGATTTATCGGTTCGCGTAAAATAAGTTAAGTGTGTTAAAGGCATTAAAGTCAATATCGAATCATTCGGATTTTTTTCGGTGAGTTTCTCGATTATCTGGGTAATAAATAAGTACATACTACAGAAAAATATTGAGTAATTTTATTCTAAAAATCAGTGAGTTTTCTAAGACAATGAAGATGAAAAATAAAATAAAGTTTACTTTGTATACACGAGCATATTCAACTTATTTTAAATTGAATGGAAGTTAAATCATTCAGTAAATTAATTAATTGCAAGACATTTTAATTCTTTCACGGCCGATTCTACGACAAATTTAAACGACCTTGAGGCGATATTGATATTTCAATAAAGTACAACTCTCTAAAAATAAATCCAAATTTGATTTTTGGTCAAATCGCAAGGAGAAAAATTTAATCGATCGCAGAAAGGATATGGCCACTCTAACATAGGACTTTTCTATTCAAGACCAAATCATGAGTCACTTTAATCGTTACAGCAGCCATGGGAATCATAACGAGCTCATATTATTACTACTCAACGAGGACAGACGACCCCGACGAAACCACCGGACTGACATCGAGACAAAGGTACTTGGTGCAGTCATCCTGGGCCCCCATGAAAAAGGACTTGACAGGCAACGGCGTCAAACTCCTCCTCTTGTAAACACTACAACGACGCAACGGTCAAAAAAATAATCGACAAATTTCAGCCTCTTCAAGAAGTTTCCAGAAGAGCACCAGAATTTCCCCTTCAGAGATATCCCCTATGAAGAGCTGCACGCCAGCAAGAGATTCCACGCGCATTGCAGCAATGTCATGTACGCTGTCGACGCTATAATCGACAGTTTAAACGACAGCGAGCTTCTAGTGAATATCTTGCAGAAAATCGGTAAGAACCACCACAGGAATAACGTCAAACCCATCTCGTTTTGGGTAGGTTGCAGCTTGGTGCTGCCAGCAATGATTTCATTGTATTTTTGCAGCACGTTAAGGAGACCATGTTGGAATATTTCGCAACATACATGTCAAAAGAAACGCTTGATGCCTGGGATAAGTCGTTACAGGTCGCCTTTGGGGTCGTAGGGGATGTACTGGATGGGAAATAAGTGAGCTATCGTACTTCTTTATTGTTTATAGTTTTACTAACTAGTGTTATATAATTTTTAGTGTTTGACTGTATTATATTATTAATATAATGTTTACTACGCCGTACCCTTAATTTCTTTATTCAGTTATCGTGCAACCAATTTTGCATTTTTCTAGATTAATTTTGCTATTTATCACTATTTATCAGAATTGCATCAGATTTATCGTCAATAACAAATGGCTACTTGTTTATGATAAAACGGACAGACAAATTTAATGATTATTTGGTTTCACTGTCTCCTAAATGACAACAATTTAGATAACGATAATTGATTAATTCCGTTAATGCACTGAAGTACTTCGGAAGTTGATAATAATTATTCTCATGAAATAAAAAGGAATGCTGGCTCAGAATACTTCTAATTCTACGTGGAACAGCATATCTCCAGATTAAAATGTTAAAATTTCGTAAGATATGTGTATGTTGGGTTGCCTATATTTTAATAAACAATTTTTTGAACTGAGGTTAATTTTCAAACGCAAACACTTTTATTGGTTTTTTAATACATTCTCTTGACTTGCTGAACATTTTATACATTTTTATCCAATTTTTACTAAGAAACTTTTGAACTTCGGCTATGTTCGGAGTTCAAAACTCCATTCGGTTGTATTCGTGTCAGTTGCACCGCGATAGGACGCTCTTCAAGAAATTCGTGAGAATTGGAGTAAAAGTGCTTAATTTGTTTGAAAATAACCCTTTTCGTGCACAAAAATTAACCAGAGTGCAATGCTGGTGAAATTTCTGCTCATTTGAGTGAAATTTGTGGTGAAATTCAACATGAAAAAATCCGAAAAAATGGTTGGAAATGGAAACGAAAAGCATGGCCCACTTCACCTTATTTTTAAGCAGCTTTTTATGTAAATTAAAAAAGTAAAGGTAAGATAACCCTTTTACAGCTTAAATGAACTAAAAACGTTCAACTGTTAACTTCGTATATTTAAAATTCGCATTTTTTAACAAAAAAAATTATATTTCAAGTTTCAAATTTAGACCCCAGCGCACTCTGGAGAAAGTCATGTGGAACTACTTCACAGAAATCGAACAATTTTAAAATACTATTCTTGGGTCACAGAAGGGTTGAAATGCAAGGTTTTTATAAATCTGTATTCCCTCTATTGTTGCGAAAAGAAGTTATTGGAAAATTCGAACTGTTATTTGTCAAAATGCTCAGCTGATATTTGTGCAACAAATCTCTCAATTTTTTGCGGTTGTCAAGCCTCAAAATCAAATTTTTTAAAATTATTGACTTTGTTTAGCTCTGAAACTGAAGCTCCATCTTTTGGCGGTAGCGCCAAGCTAAGTACCGACTCCAGCAGTTCGCTCGTAATTCACGTGGGGCTGCTCGCAAACAATCTTTTTTATTTGTAATTAAATTTAATTAAGTACAAAATTGAGTACAAATATGACTTAATTTAACTCACAGCATTGATCGTGGACTACACATAAATTATTTGGTGAAATCGATATGTACAATGTTGCCCCTTATTTACATTGTTCAGCAAACCAGCGTCAAAGTGGAAACACTCAAAATGATGGTTGTTATAAAACTAGACTTCATCGAGGCGGACGAGGACGGCGATCGCTTCAGCTTGGAGCTGCACTGGATTTGGTTTTCGCGGTCCGAATAGGTCGTGAAATTCGGAAACTGGATGACGCTCTCCTTCTGCAAGAAAAATTCTAAGACCAGGTTTACAGTCGGCGAATTAATCTTACGATAGCGAGCGAATCGTCCCGTTTTCTGCAGAAAGTGAGATGCAAGCCGGTGTAGAAATACTCCTCCATCTTCTTGGTGAGGAGCGTTTCGTTGTAGGGGATGTCTTGTAAGTGGTCCATGAAGGTCTTGTTTCTGAATTCTTCAGGCTCTTTGATTACGAGCTTGTCGAACATGGTTTGGCCTTCGTAAGTGTCGCCTTCTATAGTGTAATCTTTGGCATTTTGCAGAGCTATGATGGCTCTTCTGTTGGCTTCTGGTGACATTTCGTCGCCGGGTTTGTACGCGAAGAGGGGTTTTATGGGGGTTGCGGGTGATACAGGGTTGGGCTCGGTCCTGTTGAACAAATTCCATAAACCTCACATAAAAAAAGTCAAAAAAACACTTACTCTCCATGCAAAAACATATTTTCAATATCCGTCATAGTCTTCCCGTAGAATTCCTTCACCCCCAGATTCTCAAAGAAGTATTTTATGGGCGACATCGAGTTGCAGTTGGAGAGTTCTGTTCTTGGGTAGTGCAAGATGAAGGCCAGACACATCTCTTCTTTCGTCGAGTAGCCTCCGAGGGTTGGCTTGTTTCTGGTGAGGGTGGAGTAGGTGCATTCGGTCACCAAACCATCTCCTGGCAAGATTATGGTGTCTTGGGACAAAGCTCTGGACTGTTGGTAATTGAAGTCGTAATGGTCATCCTGCGCCAACGGTGGCAGTTCTTTTCCTGCACGGATGTGTCGAAGCTTCAGTTTTCTTCCCGCCAGATGGGAGTGCAACATCACGGATACGACATGGATTCCTTCTTTGGGGAAAGTTTCTTTGGTACAATCTGTGCTGCAATAGCCCGCAGTTTTGTATTCTTTCTGAAACGGAGGGATGAAATGCAAGCTCGATAGAGCTATTCCCGTGGTTAAAATCCCTCCTTCGTTCTCCCTTAAGTCGCTGGTGTAGAAGAGACGAAGCCCTGAAGTGTCTTGTGCTTGCTTCATGGAGGGGTTGTCGAAATGTACTTCCAACATGTAATAAGAATTTTTCTTGTTGGCTAGGGGCAGACCAACATGTCTGGGGAAGTTTTCCCCTTTCGACCCTATAGCCCACGCGACCAAAGGTGGTAGACACTTTTCCCACTCTTGCACCATGTTGGGGCCATAACATAATCGCCCATTCTCTTTCGAAAAACGGTCCCATTTGCTCAGATCGTCCCTCGCGTCCAATTCGCACTCGTGCAAAATCATATGGTGGACGAAAGAGGAGTGATTGGCGCCAATCAAGGGTTCGTAGCCCACGATGTGGTGCTTTTGGCGAAGTGTGGGGGCTTTGAAGACTTTGCACCAGTAGATGGTGTTCATGTTGTTTATGATCTCGAACTGGAATCAAGACGGGGATTTGCGTGAGAGTGGCGCATTTCCATCACAGAGACTTTCGGTTTATGTTTCTTTAAGTTGGGGATTCCATTTCGCGACATGTTGACGGTTAAATTAGATTTGTGTGTCGTCCATTTGAATTGGAAATATGTTGCGGGAGCAGTTCGTATTTTTGATTCTGTCAGAGATGGCGCAAAGTACGCTCCCAGCTCGCTTTATCTCGGACGTGACGCGAATTCACGACACTGACTAAATTCAGTTCGGGTTATTATGCGGAGATTTATAGTTTTAATAACTGGAAACGCCTGTTTTGTTGATGGAATTGGACGGAGCGGCGATGTCATTAAAATTATGGCCGGATTACGAACTTCGACGGAGTCGAGGCCGCGGGTTACATTTTTCAAATGTGAGCTAAGAGGGCTTGGTCGAGTGAGAGCTGGAAAAANNAAGCAGAGCAGGAGTAGAAAAAACGCAAAGGAAACGATTTAAAGTCCGATAAATGGATTTTCAGAAGAGCGTGCGTATAATCTAAAAAGCAAATTACTGTTTATTAAAGGATATGATGCTCCGGGTCAGGATATTCAAATCAGTTTTAATCAAGAGCGACACGAAATGATCATGTCGGAAGGATAAACGGCGATTAATTAAACGCTGCATCGCCTGATGACCGCTTTCCATCGCCATTCTACTCACATTTTTCAGGGTCACGTCCCACTGTCTGATGTTGGAGCCTCGGGCTTTGGGCACCGGGGGCGGCCCCAGCAGGTGCAGGCTCTGAGCCCCCCTCTTGTCCCCGTGGTAGATCATCTCGGCCCCCAGGCGAGGGTCGGCGTCGTGGTAGGCCCAAATCACCACCACGGTGTCCCCCTGGAACCATCAGGTCAGAATGAATCATAAGTAAACGACGGTTCTCAGAATTTTGAAGTATCTGCCTGCGTGGTGAACTCACCGTCAGGACGTAATCGTTGCGATCGCAAGTGTCCAGCACCCTCCTGAACTCGATCACCGTGTGCGTGTCGTTCTGGCTTCCGCTCATCAGGGTGTAATTGTCCGTTTCGTCCTTGATGGGGACGCTCCCCTGGCTCTCGGGCACCCCGTGGCAGTCCTGCCGAAACAGAAAAAATTCGAATGCCACAACCGAAAATGTTTGTGGGAACCGGCTGAAGGGAGCCGGCTCAACGTGCGCTAAATAATCACCGGATGCAGGGGCAGGAAGTCGAGCGCAGCGCGATCTTCACACAGCCAACTCGATTATCTTGAGAACCAGCGAATATTAAACGAGTTATTAACGGTAATTGTGCCCATGTTGACTAGTGGGGTAATTAATTGGCGATTAAGATGTCGAAAAATTGAGTAAATTGATTTTCTGGCGCGATCAGAGGGGCTGCATTAAAATACCGTGAGAAAAGTTCCGATCTGGACGGTGAGAGAGTTTTCCGCAAAGCTTGCAGCGAAACGGTTTCGTTTTTAATGGACGTTCAAATTAATGCGTGTTTTTTGTAGCNNTATTTTATTGGAGATACTAAGTGAACGTAAGTGCATGTCAGGACCGCATACATCAAGTTTAAATTTCAGATTTCGCTATTGGCGACATTTATATTAAAAAAAATTGATTGGAATTTGTTGGATCTTAACAATTCTAAATTCCGTCAGAAACGTTTCAAATATTTACTTTTTCATTATATGTTTCAAAATTTTTGATATTTTTTGGAATACCTAAACCTAAATCATGTGGTTAAAAATTTCAGGTTCTAGATTGCCGCAGTTAAGATCTTTATTCATAGAGCTTTTACACCCGAAAATCCTCTTTTCAGTATTTCAAATCTTCTGCACATTTATATTTGAAAATTATTTAAGAACATTCATTAAGAATATTTAAGAACATTCTCTGGAAATTATTAAATTTCTAATATACTGAATCCCAGCTATTTGTGATAGATTTTACATTTTGAGTATTTTGAATCTGATTATTTGTTTGTACGAAATGAATATGAAGATAAATTTAGAATTCCACGGTTGAGTTTGCAAATTCAAAAAAACGTATTGCCTTCGTTATTTTGACTTTTTAAATTAAGTTGAATAAACTCGAGATTTCTGGAATATTCCAATTTCAGTTTTTTGTGACATATAATAAAAAAATGCAAATACCCCTTTGCCACCCGAACCCGAACCCAATTTTGGCAGTTTCTAAAATAATGAAGGAAGAATACATATGAGACTATTTCAATGTTAGTAACAAGAAAAGAATGCAAATTTTTAAAAAATGATACTTCAGTTTTATATTTGAGGCTGAACTAATTTATATTCAGTCAGTTCCACTTTAATTTGGTTTTTATATATCTAATCTCGGCCAGATTAAATCACTTGCGTTTATGCTATTGTTGGGAATTATCGTGGAATTTAAAGTTAATTTAACTAATATTTTCCAGCGGTCGCGCGTAACCCGTCGGGAATACGTATTGTTAAAATTGTTTATATTTAGACGTTGACATTTCGGAAATTACGCTTCGCCCACGTTGATATCGGTTGGTTTTATTAATAAATAAAAAATTTAATAAAACCGCATCGTCGTTTTGAAGCCGGAGATGTTTTAGTTTTGTTACATGCGCTTCGATAAAACAAAATTGGCCGTCATGAATATTTTACCGCCGAAATAAACATAAAAGAAGTGGATTAGGTTTCAGACTCCTCCGATGGATGCGTGGCAGTAATTTCGGAGGACAAACGCTTTTACATAACCGAGTGCTTTGTAATTTTTCCACGTTTGACTCGTTCCTTAAACCGCGAGTTCGGATGAGGCAAATTAAAATCGTAACTGAAGATCTTCAGACAGGATGGTCGTGTTAGGAATAACCAGTTCTGATTTGGTTTACGCGTTGGGCGCAAAAAACCGACGGGTTTGAAGAATGATTTATTTCCAGGATATCATAATTATTGCACATTAACATTATGTATTGTAGAGATACAGATTCGGACGAGAAACTGTACTATTGTGGTTAATTAATTAGCTGCGATTTATCTCCTCTCTGTGTATACGTGTAAACGTACCACGGTTATAATGAAAAGATCTGTGCTTGTGATTTGGAGTAATGAGATGAAACCGACGCCGTATTCAACGGTTGGAATCAACTGTGTTCGTTATTAATTTAATGTGGAATATATGGCGGAATTAATTTGTAGTGGGAATGGGTAATAGGCAACCAACTATACAAGTCGTCACAATATTAATGTTCAGCTGCACGATGGGTTTTGTCTCTCAGGGCATGTGACATCGTTTAAAAATGCAGACATTAAATGTGTTGGGGTGGGGGAGAAATCAATACTTAGCAATGACAGATACCCAAACAAAGTCTTTTGAAAGGACCCTCGAGGAATATTGAAAGATTCAAGTGAAAACGTCAAATATGAATCTGAAACTTTAATAATAGTGAAAAACTTTGAACCCGTTTCAAACATACAAAGTCTAATGCCACTGAGAGTCAGTAGTAGGTAGTAACATAAATCGTTTACATTTGTTCGGAAAAAGTAGCATTTCATCATAAGTAATATCACAGATGACTGTGAAATTATCGGTCATTTTTAAGCTTTTAAGCCTCTGAAATTACGTCTATCAACAGGAATAATGTCAATTTGATATTTTGCGTTTGTCGTAAAATTGTCATTTGATTACGAAATGTCGGGAAGCAGATAAAACCCAAGACAGAATTGAAAATAGAACGAAAAAAGTTTATAAATGTGCGACAGAAAGAACTAAAGTGTAAAACTAGGGTGGTAACAATGAGTTTTAAAAACAAAAGAGACGGTAGCAGAAATAAAAAAAATATCAAATATTATGGTAAAATTATAAATAATATGAGACAAAAGGGGGAAGAAAAGAGTTCACCAGAGTACTACGGTTTCATTCAAGACTGTTTAACAGAGAAAAGAGGAAATCACTATAAAAACAAAGTGCGAAAAGTGTACTAAATAGTAAAAGCAGGATAACAGAAATGAAAATTAAAAGTTTGGTTCAAATAATGTAAAACAACAGAAGATAAAATAAGGAATAAAGGACGATACTTAACGAACATAGGGGAAATATCAGTTGACAGAATAACAACAGAAACAGAAAGACTTGGAAAAGGAACTGGAAAACATCGAAGATTCAAGTGTAAAAGCTAAAACAAGAAACGAAAAAAATATTATAATCCGAGTGATTAAAGATTAAAGCGCCAAAACGACCAAACAGTAAAGGCGGGATAGTATTAGACACAAAATATAAAAATAAAAAATTGATAACTGGTACGAATAACAGAAGATAAAATAAGAAATAATTTAAGGAGCGCAAGCAGAAATATCAAATTAACAGAATAACAATGGAAATAAAAAACTGAAGTGTTTGGAGTTTAAAGAGTTGAAAAAACAGTGAAAATTCAAGAAGAAAAGAGTTGGGCAACAGTACCAATCAAAAATGAGGAATAGAAATAACCAGCTAATAGCATAATTTGTAAATTGAGAAATGTATAAAAAAAATTAATAACAAAAATTGTTCTCTTGTTACATGGTACATTACGTGGTTGGACTGCACCAGCAATGTAGTATGCTTGTGCATAATCGGTTGCTTTCTGCTGCATGTCTGAACATGTCGCCCTTTAAATTTTTAACTTGAGTAATTTGTTAAAAAGCCCAGACGAAAAACGATGATAAATTCAGAGGTCCGATTGGCGGCGTAAATTCCGACAGAGACGGACACGACCCCCACGCAAATTTAAAAATGTAGAAACGAAAGTGACATTTAGGTGCTGGAAATATGATTTCTTAACGACGACATGGAATATTTAACAGATAAGGCGAAATTGATCTTGCGGTTGTTTTTTCGAGAATTTTATCACTACGTTAGAGAGCGCATCTCCGTCACCGAAGTTTCTTGCTTCTGAGCTGAATGATTAGATCAAGAGCGACACGAAGGCGATCGTGTCGTGATAATTGCATCAAGCAAAAACAGCAGAAATAATGGTCTGCAAGGGAGCTTTCAGGGTGCCTCGCTTAAGAAAGCTCAGCTTTTGCACCGTATTCTGCTAATTAGCTTTTTCGTGTGCGGCGTGGATGATCAATTTTCGTTTATTAGATGGGGGAAGCTCGCCCTTATCTGTCGACTCGAGGAGATCAAAGGAAATAACAATCCTAATAAAGAGCACTTTTTCGAGGCCTACCGAATCCGAACGACGCAAATAAATTCCTTATCATGTTAACTAATAATTCGAAAGAAATGCGAGCACACGAGCTCAGTCATTATTAATTTTTGTTTTGAATAATGACAGACCTACTTCTTTGTGTTCCGGATGTCGAGATAAATTGGGGATGTCGAACGGGAAAAAGAAAAGAAAGACGGTTTGGCGAGATTTATTGCGATGCAAGTTGTGCAGCATCCGAAATTGATGCTATACATGAAGGAAAGTTGCCGCTCAAACTTGCTTTAAATGTTGAAGACAAGGAAACAGTGTTGACACTTATAAATATTTATGGTGGAATAATATGAGACAAAATGTAGCGACAGGATTAATTTACATGCAGTGAATGGTGGAAATTTCTTTTCGTTTAGTTGTTATAAATCTGCCACGCGAGATTTGTCTACTCGTTATAAGTAAAGCTTGGATTTACATGAACGAAAATCGGATTTTTCTTTTTATTTTTAGATTTATGTTAAGTTGAGATAGAGGGTGAGTTGATTACGCCGCAAATATCTCATCTATTTGAACATGTGTATTAACAATTCTGTCAGTTATTTTTAAGATATTCAATATTTTGGAAATTTTGGAAATACAGTTTGTATTTCTCCGGATTCAGTGTTGACGAAAATGAGAATAATAGTCACTGACTGAAGTCGCACAGAATTAATTTTCACGAAATGTAAAATCAGATTGTAAAAAACACATATTTTTGACATGTCATTTTGAGAAATATTTTATTATTTAATTTTTGTGTTCTATTTGTTTCCAAATTTTGTTGAAGCATCTTCAAATAGTCAAGATATTTGAGACGTACTGTTTTAATTAACTCGCCTTGTATGCAGCCGAATTTAGTTTTTCCGGAAACGAGTTTAACTGTAATTTTTAAAAGGCAATGTAGATTAACAAGTGGCGAAGTCGACAGTAGGATTTACGCTCCAGTAAATACTAACGAATCAAGCCTGCAAACATTTCTAATATTTTAAAATCCAGGCTGATATACACACCACAATTTCATCAACACAAATGTCAAATAGACAGGATCTAGAAGCGGAATGTTTGAGTAAGAACTAAAGAATATTGTATCTTGAGGGGCACATTTAAAAATGTATATTTAAGGGAGAGAACTATAGACTTTTTAGGGCAAATTTTTCTAAATAGTATCGGATTTAATAATAAACACAGAACATAATATTGACGGTAATATTAACGCAAACGTTTCAAGGTTACGGTGCTTTTAAGGCGAATAAAATCTAATCACCTCACCGTGTATACATCTAAATTTTATTGACATAAACAGTGGTTTTATATAACATTTACTTTCTCTGAAAACGACTCCAGCTTTAATTTTTTAAATGTAATATCCATTCTACGGTAGGAAAGTGATTTTTTGATTTTAAAACAACATACAAAAAACTGTATAAAAACTGTAGGATAATGAGAGCTGAAGTTAGAAGCGTTATAAAAGATGAAAAGAGATCATAATTTTAAAAAATTGTATAAAGGGATATATTAGGATTAAATGAAGCGAACATCAAAGGGTAGAAAAAGGAAATAAAAAATATTCGTGTTGAACACACAGAATACATTAATAAAGAAGGAAAATGAAAAAATGCCAAAATTAGGTCCCTTTTTAAATGTGTTGGGGACAGGCAAAGAAAACGATAAACAAGAGAGGGGGAAAACGAAGATAGAAGAAAATTGCAATTAAACATAAGTCACATTTAAAGAAGCCAACACATATTTACGAAGAGAAACTTCCTGAACTTCTTTTGCCACCACGGCCAATTCCAACCAACCGGTCGAGGTGTGCAGATGCGAGCCGATTTACTTTGAATATTTTAACACGTCAGTACACATTCTCATGCATATTTTGGCCGTTTTTAGCGCGAAATTTTCCAGGATCTAATCATAAGTCCAAACGAAGCTTTCGCTTCTGCTGTCATGTCGTACTTGCGGCATTTTGGAATTTGTGAAGTGTGTAGATTACGGCTGCAACTGAATTACATCTGACGTCGAGGAAGAGTTTAGAATATTACATATGTGTTGCAGCGTCTCAAGAGGACGAGCAGCACTGACATTGCGTTACTGAAAAATTCAGTAGTCGTAATTTTGTCGCTCCTTCATTTTGGATTAAAAAAATAGATAAATTTTCCCATTGATGAACCCTCGATGGATTATTAAAATCTCCCTTTTAATTAATTAGTCGATTTAATAAATTCGCCTCGTAATAAAGCACTCCAATACTGCATAAAGGTTTCAATTTTGAATCGAAGCAAAATCGTTTATCCAGATCCGAAGAAAGGGAAATCCCGATTGAAATTTGTCCGCAGACACGTGAATCCTTTCAATTCGAAATGTGACATAACCGAAAAGGGTAAGTGGTTGTAGTAATATCTGTATAAACCTCCAGGCAATAAAAAACACACATTTTCTCATCTGAATCCATTCCGGATTTCACAGTAAAAGCGGTTTTATGATTCGTGAAAATTGAAATTTCAAAGTGTCAACACGAAAAAAAGCAAAGTTTGTTATGAATGGTTCTGCGGTTTCCTCCGGTGTGAATCATAGAGATGCCTCGCTGCAGCGGCCGTACAAAAACGCGGTTTCATCATTTTCCACTACATTGGAGACGTTTTTGTTTATTTGTCCCGATTGGAAATTCTTCCTTCGGTTGTTTTCTCTCTCAATTTCACATTCAATTAATTGTACATGCCTTTTCCGGCTGTCGTTATGCAACCGAGTCTTCACCGTAATCGTTGAAAAAATCCGAACATCTGCCACATTACAGCGCTATTTACTCAAGGCAAAAAAAGTCAGGCAGGTGCTAACCGAGTCGCTTTTCTCACCAAAACTCGATCGCTATTGATCGGAGAGTTGAGAAATCGAAAATTCTTCAGATGCAATTTAGCCCAAAGACGTCAAATTAGTGACAATTGCTGTTTTATGTTTTTTTCTAACTGCTCTCCGAGACTGTTAATAATCTCGTTGAAGACGTTTTAATCAGCGGAGAGCGGAATTTCTGCAACACATTTAAAAGCCAAAGTTCTCAGACTTAATTTGAAATTGGGGGTCTTGATCCCAAAAAAAGTTATAAATCATGTTGCGTGCATCTACTGCATAATGTCATAACCTAAGATTTACAGAGAAATCTTCACATTTGCGAATCAAACGTGAGATTTTAAAAATATTTTTAAAAATAGAGTTTTACAAAAATCCAAAAGGACCAGAATTGTTACGGCAACTGAAATTGCCGCTAGAGTTTTGAATAATTTTAACGCATCCAATTCCGCTCTCTGCTAATAAGCCACGGCCATTGTTAACAATGCTGGAGAATAATTAAGCCTTTAATTAATTGTGGGATGAGACTCGGCCAATTAAGAACCAGACGGAAAGAATCGATGCGGGGCTGCCCTCGGTCTGCGACCTGACCGAATGTTGTTTCAATTATCCCATCCAGAACGTTCTAAATTGTCATTGAAAACGGCCCACATGTCGCGCAGCAGTCCGCACCTGGCCTCCGCGTTTTATCAAAGGCTTTTTTACGCTTTGGCTTTCGCCACTCACCAAAAGGAAGGCTCTGAGCGTGTTATCGTCGACCCATCCGAGCACGATATCGGCGTTCTCCTTGCCGCCGTCGGGGCTGAATCCTATCGCGACGTATCCTTTCGTCCTCGCCTCCACCCTGAAGAGTATCTCCTGATGTCTGGGCTGCCATCTCAACACGACGTCGCCGACACGATCCAGGACCTCCGAATGGGTCCACTGGCTCGGAACATCGCGCCTTTTGCGCGGTCTTTGGTCTAATCTGTTTGGTTTTTCGCTGATCCGGTTCACGTCGTCGATGTGGCGGACGTACTCGTCGAGCAGGTCGTCGGGGACGTCGGCGGCGTTGACGAGGGCGACCAGGGAAATCACCGCGAGATGCCAGATGATGGGAGCCATTTTTTACGACTGGAAGAAGTTCAAAGCGAGATTTACATTTTTATTAAGTGGGGTTAAAGTGGGGAGCTCGTCACTGTTATACACAAGAAAATCGCTCCCTTCTTATAACCATTCATCACATTGTTTATGGATAATAAAAGATGATAATCTCTCGGGATTAATGGCGCCGCGACGCAATTGTAGGCCGGAAGACGCCCCATTAGAAACGCTNNGTACAACATAGGAAAGAAAATCAAAAGCTTTAGAATATTTTACATTTCTAAATCAATTAAAGTAAAACTAATTTTTATGGAAAAGTATTAGTACAACGATTCAATTAACTTTTGTTAAAATTTTATTGTAGTTCGTACAGGAATACTACTGTCATTTAATAAAACAGAATTACTGGCGGTTTTGATCTTCGGAGTTGTGGCAGAGTTATTTTTTTTACTTTCTGCAATTCCATAAAGTTCGTTGGTTTTCTTAAAACTGATTCAGCGTTGCCACATCAAAAAACTTTAAAACTTCAAAAATTTTGTTATCTCTCGACATTGGAGTCTATTGTTTATTATCAAAAATATGTTTAACATTCAGCAAGAGGTACTACGATTGAGAAACATTTAAAAATAAAATTCCAATGTGAGGCTTAGTTTGAAATCTCTTTGAAGACACAAGTTCGGTGATGAAACTCGAAAGAGTCACTGTCAGAAACAGTCCTCTTGTTGTTTAAGACGGTGAAAAGAATAATTTATCAAAACGCATGAAAGAAAATTTCGATGGAAAGCGTATCTCAATTTAAATATCAGTTCAGAGAAGGTCAGAAGATTCACATCCAAGAAAAATGTTTAAAAGTGCGTCATAAATGATTGCGAACAGTCAAAAATTTTGCTTTGAGCGCTAATCTTACTTTTTCTTTGAATTCAACCTAATCTAATTTTTTATTCTCATTCTTACATTGCTATTAGTCTTTGACATTTGATAAATTCGCAGTATTTAACTGTAAACCTTAAAATAATGATTTTTTTTACAAACGGCGACAAGCGTGAAAGTCAATTGAAAAAAATAAATTTAGAAAAGCGGCATCAGATAACAACATTTTGTGATCAAACAGATTTGACAGTTTTGAAGGCCAGTTCTGGTGAATGCGGAGCAAAATTGTTAAGAGAGGGTGATTAGAGGTACTTAGTTTGATGTGTACAGTCCAAATTTGTAAATTAAAAATTAAGTTCTTTTGAAAACCGATCGTTATTTTAAAATTCATGAAATCGGAGAAACAAAACAATGAAATTATAGATTAGAAATTGTTTCGTATATAAAGAGGCGGGGGGGGGGGGGGGGATTTTTTCGGTGGAATACTGATATTAAAAAAAAATCTTTGAAAGAATATAGCCATCTACCGAATGATTTAGTAGCAATTTTACTCAGTTCAGTTCAACAGGGGAAACATTCTATATTAAAATTTAAAGAAATTCCAAATTAATTGAAGCACTTTTATTAAAAAGTATGTTCTCGTTTTCGCAGGGTTTGTGTAAGAAGCGTTCAATCAGACTGCTGTCATTTAATTAAAACCGAACTCTTGCAAGTGTATCCATACAAAAATAAATGATGAAACTTTAAATGTCGATTTTTGTTGTGAAAAAAGCGGTGACTTCAACGGGCAATTGCAGCCGTAACCTCCGCTTCCCTCATTCGTGAGATTGTTTCGCGTTAAAACCGAAAAATGCGAACACGTGACAGATCGATTGTTTAGATTAAACGCGCCTGACGTTTGTCTCCACGGAGGGATCGACAAGTTTCGCCTCGTTTCCTCCGCTCTTTCTTCCCCATCGACGCCGACAAAACCGTCTCGATCCGCTGGAATTCGACGGATGTGGCGAAGGAGTGAGTCACGAATCGAATTCGCCAGAATTAGCATGTTGGCACCGTTACAACGAGGAAACTGCCTCATGTTCTGGACACGTTAGCGCGTCGACACCTCGCCGGAATAGTTATGGGGCATGCACAGCAACGCTGTCGAACAGCGTCTTCGACTGCGATAAAGATAAACTGCGTCCTCACCTCGTATCCCATGACTCGTGAAACTGCGGTATCCAAACAGCGGATCAGTCCCGTCGCATTTCACCGCGAACAAAGAAACACAACACTGAATCGACAGCAATCGTCAGAATCGATTTTTATTCAGTCGCCGAAAACGTCGATCGTCGCTGAGCACATCCTGTGTCGGCGTCGGTGAACTGACTGTGCATGTGTGTGCGATGGTAGTCTGGTCGACTGCCGGTGCCTTGGGCAGACCCTCTTCCTTCCAATCAGCCAACAGCTACCTACCGATGGGTTCTTTGTGCGGGGACAGCCGTTTGCACCACGGGCTGGCGCGACCGCAGCCGGCTGCGATCGCTCAAGATGGCGTCGACGAGAGCCGCGAGGGCGACAGTTCGACGTGAAATCGCCGGATTCGACGTTCGATCGATTCCGGGGAGCGGTCGCCCACGTGGTCGGCTCCGCCGTGGTGCAAACGACCGGAACGGCCCCTACCAGTTCTCATATCCGTTTTATTCATTCTCAGGTTAGAGGAACGCCGCTCGTATTTTCAAGGTTTTCGTGAACCGGCGCCCGTTTACGATCTCGAAACCCGGTGCAAGACACCCAATTAAATCGACATTCTGCGGATTAATCGATGCCGGTGTCGCTTTTACGACATTCGGATCGTTTGTAATTAGCCGAGCCCGTAATCGATATGTGCAGCGGCGCCGTCTTGTTTTTTCCTGGGAAAATCGCGCCCGGAGGTTCCGAGGGTCGGTTGTTTTTCTCTTCTAACATCTGCCGCGTTAAATAACAAAGAGGTTCCGGTGGAACAGATGTTTGGGCACGTGGCGGCTTCTGGTGGGGGGGACAGATGATGCGGCGAGACGGAGGAAAAAACCGTGTCTCGGCCCCCGAGGAAAATGCAGCGGGATTCTTGAAATTCTTTCCATTGAGCAATGCGGCACAATGAGAGCAGGTAAGGGGCGCAAGAGTCTCCGTTGTTGGTGGCGTTTAATTGACGAGAGTTGGTCGAAATTCGCGCGTTGAAAGCGTTTTTCAGTCCTTCGTTCCCGTGGGAAATTTCGGGGGGTCCCGTCTGGCTAATGCGTCTTCATTTTTTCGGATGCAAGCGCGGGATTCAGAGTTGGGTAATTATCGATTCGCAATTTTGAATGTTGTGGCGTTGTCAAGTCGGGCCGTTCTTGGTTCATACAAATTTTACCCACCCTCTTACTAACCTGCGTTTTATCGAACATAGGGGTTCACGCCGGATTGCGCACCCTTCGAATTGGGTTTGATTTCGGGGGGGAGGTAAAAATTGAGTCGTTCTTTTGAAGTCGGCGTAACTGCTGATAACAAATTTCTGTTTGCTTTTATCTGCTATGATGAGATTTTTTGATTTTTTTCGGACACATTTTTTTCTAAAATGTGCAAAAACATTAATTTTCAAATTTGCATAATTCGAATGGTTGTGTTTCCGCTTTGCGATTTTAAATATTCGGATCGATTTTGTCAAAAAGAAAACTCTGATGTGGATTGTTCACAATGACTCGGTAAAACTGAAAATTTGACATTATAGAAAATGTTTTATTTGCCGTCGCATCCGTCTTGAAGAAAAATTTGTAAATTTAGAAATTAGTGCACCAATTAAGAAATCAAAATTAAAAATTCGAAAAAATAGATTTTCGATGACTTTTTGATTGTTTTTTATAAAAAATCAGACGAAGAATTATGTGTCGTAAACCAAAGCACTGTATCTCTATTGGTTCGCAAGACATATTTGCAAAAACTGGGATGTTCAAACTTTCAAAACTCCAGCACGAATGGCCCGCTTTCGAACGGATTTTGATTTGATATATAAACCGATAAGTGGCACGCGAAATGTCGATATTCGTCAATATTCCGTTCCTTTCTTATGCAAAAAGTGGCGAGGAATTCAACGAGATATTCACGAAAATGTGAAAAGACAAGTGTTATTTTAAAGATGTCTTCTTGTCAGAGACTAATCTCCAGAACTTGCGAATTGGAATTGAAGAGATAAGTATCATTTTCAATTTGTCCAATTAGCCAACGAAATATCATCAGAGTTTCGGTGACGCACAGGTAGCGAGGGGATGATGACAGATCCTTCTCGTGAGAACCAACCCTTCGCCAATATTCCACCAACGGCAACGCTCTAAATGCTGACCGAAATTCTTTTTAAACTGAATCGCTCAGCCAAGTTAAGCCGTTTTAAAGCTCCATCCCACGGGAAAAATCGTGAGGTCATCATTTTAATCCTTCATTCGCCCCCATTTCCAGAAATGCAGCGTTTTTAATCCCCACCGAGCTCTGACGAGCTCTCGTTTAATATTCCTTCAAGTGGGAATTCGAGTGTTTGAACTTTGGGAAGTCGATCAAGTTCGGGTCCTCTATTGAAACCGTAAACTCCGCTTAAGACGAAGAGGGCCTGTGAATGCCGCCGAAACGGCGATTAATCGGGAAATTCTGGTGTTAACACTGCGAACATCTTCAAAGTTTTGCCTCGGTAGTGTATTGAAGAGGGCCGTAGCCGATGGTGTAATTTGCGACTATGATTTTTGCCAAACAGAAGTATAAAATTTACATATTTCGTTAGAAAAAACATAAGGTTTCCCAACAGAACATGGCAGTGACGTCAATATATTAAAAACAAAGAATCTTGGAGGCAACAAACTTGCTGACAACTTCTGAAACCTTGAATTTGAACGAAATTTTGTTGAAATTCCATTACTTTCCGAGATAATTGAACCCATCCTGAATATTGGGTAAGTTTGTAGTGGAAGACTATGGACAGATCTGCAGAAAAAAAA
>QDEB01041130.1:646-13015 GCA_004193795.1 Asbolus verrucosus | reverse complement strand
TTAAAATAATGGGTTTAAATTAATTTAAAAAATGTGGTACATTATATGAACTATAATTTTTCCGAAATTTTGAAAGAATCCATTTGCTATTAACACTAAAAAATCAGGAAAAGTTACAAATTTTAATATTTAATAAAATCAAGTAATAGTTGTAGGACGATTGTAATATGACAATAATAAGTAACTATTTTAAAAAAATTGTATATTTTACTCATCTCAAAGCAGAATAATTGTACCTAAGTTTAATAAAGATACTCTTTTCCATGTTTCAATTCGTAGCGCATTTTCATTGGAGCCTTTTTAACCTTTTTTTAAATACCTACGCATAATTTTACAAAATTACATATAGAAATAGAATTGTACAGGTAGGTATTTACTCTTTTTTGCCTAAAATTAATGCAGCACGTTGATAAAAATCTAAAATACGCAATATTTATTTTTTTTTGCCACAATTAATTAATTATTAATTTCCCAAAGGGACAAAAAATATTACTGATAAATTAATGCATACCATATAAAAAAATAATAGTGACACTGTGATTGTTAATTATTAATACTTTTTAATTTCAAACCAATTGACATATGTATGTCGGCTTGTTCAAGTTAAAAAGTGAGAAACAACTCTTCAAAGCTGTGAGTTTCGTACATGAACTTAAGTAATTATCATTAATCATCATTACTTGTTTGTCAGAAGTTTAAACGTGTTTGTAGTACCACCTAATAGCTGTAATTCCTTACTTTCTTTAAACTTCATTAACCAGTGGAATCATCAAATTAAAAATTAATAATACTGCACAGAATGTATTATAATATTACATTTTTTTAATTTTATTTTAAGTTCTGTAATGTTTCTAATGGAACAATTTTTACTGAGTTATTACCATCACTGTGTAAAGTAAGCCCCATCTCTTCCAGAGTAGCGGAACTAACACCTCCCTGTTGATGCATTCCTGCAATAACTTCTTGATTTTTGAAATTATTTTCACATAAATTACGTATTGCAAGGATAACCCACTGCATAATAACTAAACACTATAAGGAAAAACTTACTTCATGAAAATTAGATGAATAAACAACAATAACATAAAATATTAAAAACCGTGATTAGCCAGTATTGTATTAAAAAGAATACTTCAATATACAGCAATGGAATTTTTAGTATATTATTTTTACCCTCAATTTATCTTTATCTTTTAAATTTACATATAATAATTATAAACAAAGCATAATATACTTTTTCTGAGCTAAAAATGAGTTTTTTTTCATATAGGTGTACATTTTGTAATTTTTTAAAAAAGGATACAAGGATTTCTTGCGTCCATATTGCAACAATCCAATAAAACTGGTATTAATTCAGCTTCTCTAACCTAATAAGAAATAAATCAGATTTAATATTTCAAACGCGTTAAATTTCTTACCAAATCTTGCATTGTGTTATTTTTCCAACATAAATTTCCG
The DNA here is from genome assembly GCA_004193795.1 of Asbolus verrucosus. Taxonomy (NCBI): domain Eukaryota; kingdom Metazoa; phylum Arthropoda; class Insecta; order Coleoptera; family Tenebrionidae; genus Asbolus; species Asbolus verrucosus. The sequence goes on along the minus strand of QDEB01041130.1, from coordinate 11,557 downwards.
ATTATTCTGATAAGACCAGCTTTGAAACCAAATGCAGGATGTTCACAAATATTTGAATTTGGTTCCCTAATTTCACTCAGTTTTTGAACTGTGGAAAAATAATTTTCAGATTCTTTTCCCAGTCGATGTATGTTTATTAATAAGACACCACTATTGATTAATAAATTCTTGTCATTTTGTAAAATTTTTAGATAATATTCATTACTGCATAAAGATGATATAACTTCTAGTAGTTGAGACACTTCATATGGTTCTAAATTGGACTCATTAGTGACAACAGTTTGAAAGATAGTATCTCCAGATTTTACAAATTGATCTACTAATGTTGCTATTCCACAGTGAGGTAAATTTAGATCTTTTCCTTCAATTTGTTTACATCTTATCATTTGTAATATCATTAATCTATGTGTTAAATTTAAACTTTTGTGACTACTCCAAAAATTGTCATAACTTATAAATGTTTCCAATAAGAACTGTAAAAACTCTATGTCTTTACTTATCTCATATAATTCTAAAAGACATGAATAAAGATCAAAACCTAGACTGTCTAATGATTTATGTAAAGAAATATTGTATAATAGAGCTGTAGTTTCATAAATAACGATTTTTTCTTTTAAAAATGTAATTATCTCGTCAGAAAAAATATTAAACACCTTACAAGCTGCTACAGCACTTGATATTATTAAGTTAATCAAAAATTGTAATAGAATTTGCAATATATCAAGGATAAGTGAATTGTGTAAAGTTGTCATGAGAATTTTTACATTGTTTAAAAAGGTATCATTATTTAGTAAATAACTTTGAACCTCTGAATTTACAACATAATTTCTTAGGCTTCTACAAAACTCTCTTGATAAATCTTTCGTGTCATCACTTAATGTTGTGTTTATAATTACTTTCAGTACTTGCAGCAATGTATCAATTGCATCCTTTGAAAACTCATATCTGAAAACGTACTATATAATATTCTTAACATTTAACAAATTTTAAAAAGTTACTTCATAGGTGCACCACCTTCGCTTCTTTCCAGCTTGAATGTATTTTTCAAATAAGTTGCTAATGTTATAAAGTCATTCTTCTCCAAATAATCGTTCACAGTTTGTACATCTAGCAAGAGTGGTTTTGGCATGTTTGCGAAATTGTGCAAAAATTTAATAAAAAATTAAGGAAGTAATAGCCGAAACATACTTTAATTTGTCTGATGCTTATTAGTATGTTTTTAAACTTAGGTTAGAACAGTCCTCATGCAACAATCGTGTTATATTGTCAGCACTGATTTTTTCCCTATAGACAAGGATACCATTATATACATCGTCTGTCTAGAATAGGGATAGATATATAAATAGTTGGTGACACTGATAGACATTAGTAACTAAAACTGAAACAGAAGCATCGTAGAAAAAGAAAAACACAGCTAACAGAGTGACAAGAGGCAAATATCGCTGTATTTAACGTTAAACAACAAAATCCCGTAATTCTATTAATTTTCATTGAAAGGTAATTGTTTTATGTTTTCTTAACATTTTAGCATTATTGTACATTTACAAATATTAATTCATTATTAAAACAAGGCAATCCTCTAACTGCATTGTCATTTTGTTTTACTTAACCTCACTTTATATTAATTTCAGATGTTTCTTACAAGAAGTGAATATGATAGAGGAGTGAACACCTTCTCCCCTGAAGGACGCTTGTTTCAAGTGGAATATGCCATAGAAGCAATTAAATTAGGGTCAACAGCAATCGGTATATGTACTAGTGAAGGAGTCGTATTAGCTGTCGAAAAGCGCATCACTTCTCCATTAATGGAACCAACAACAATAGAAAAAATAGTAGAAGTCGATAAACATATTGGCTGTGCAGTTTCTGGGCTGATGGCTGACTCAAGAACCATGATTGACAGGTATGCAAAATCAGTAAACAGTAATATTCTTCATAGTAAAATGTAACTTTAGAGCCCGTGTAGAATGTCAGAATCATTGGTTTGTTTATAATGAAAATATGAGCGTGGAATCCTGCGCTCAGGCAGTGTCAAATTTAGCAATTCAATTTGGAGACTCTGATGATGATGGTGCTGCAATGTCCCGACCATTTGGCGTGGCAATTCTTTTTGCTGGAATAGATGAGAAAGGACCTCAGTTATATCACATGGATCCATCTGGTTTGTTAGTATTTTATTGAATAACAAAAATGGAACAAATTTTTCAGGTACATTTGTACAGTTTGATGCGAAAGCTATTGGATCAGGTTCTGAAGGCGCTCAGCAAAGCCTGCAGGAGGTTTATCACCGCAGCATGACTTTGAGTGAAGCAACTACAGCAGCTCTCACAATTTTGAAACAAGTAATGGAAGAGAAACTGAATTCTTCCAATGTTGAAGTAATGACAATGACTCCTGGGCAGTTGTTTCATATGTTTACTAAAGAACAGGTTGAAGAGGTAATTTCAAAGTTGTCTTAATTTAAGTAGATGCGGCAATTTATAGTTTTTTTTTTATAATACATATTCATATTATAAAATCCATAATGAAGTGGACGTTTTTTTTAAATCATTTTTCACCTGACGTTGTTTCCACTTGTATTTCCATATACAGTTATTTAATTACTAATTACAAAATCAATAGCAAATAAATAATTAAAGCAAAAATCATAACGTTTGTGCTTGTTACACCTGTTTCCTGCAGTCCTCTTGTTAACCCTCATAATTAATTTCTGACTTAAAAAGTATTAAGTTTAATGCAGTGAACTCTAATTTTTCTTTAAATCTAAAAAAATTGTAAATAAATTCTGCAAAAGGTGTAACCCTCATGATTGTTATCTTCTTTTCTGTTAACAGTTAACATTGTATGATTTCTCTCACTTTTGGTTTAATGAACACTTATCATGATTATTTAAGTAAATAATGATTGTAGATTTTTTAAACAAGTTAAAAATTATGGTGAAACAGGTAAAAAAATTATAATTTGGTATTGAAATTTTTATTAATGCCAGAAATTCATTTAATAACTAAAATAAAGTTGACAAAGAACAAATAAAATTACCCTAGTTTTCTTATTTCAAATTATAGATATTGTAATAAAACTACCCTACATTACTCTTTGTAAACATTTTGAAAAATTGATTTGGAAAAATATAAATAAGACAGGAAATAGAAATAGGGGGACAATAAAAATTTCAAATTATTTTTATAGCAATAATTCCAAATGCAACGAATTCGTTCTATGTAGCTATTAACTCCTGTACATCTGAATTTTTTTCTGTAAATCAAAATAGTTTTAGCAAGAGAAATTTTCAACTTGTTTTATGTAATATTTGTGTTTTTAAAAAAATTTAAACTTGTAAAACGAAACAAAATTAAAAAATTGAGTATGAGGTAAGTGAATATTCTGAATTCTTCATATACTATATTCCTTTTACTACATTGTAACAAATCTCAGACTTTTTTCAGAATAAATGATATTTCTTTAAGTTCAACCAGCTTCATGAAAGCTCGACATATTGTCATAGAAAATTTTCAGAAAATCATGGAATTTGTAGAGGTACAAAATAATATAAGACTTAACTGAAACTGTAGATAGGACCCAAATAAAATTTCTTAATAAGTGATCAGTTCTTTTAAGAAACATAAATACTTAGTTGAAAATGACCAGTCTTCGATCTTTTCTAAATTACCCTTAGTAACATTAAGTAAGCACATAGAGATATAATAGTAAGTCAGTTTTTTATTATTTTCATATTTCATCTCTGTAATCAGCCAAAATCATTAAACTTATTTAAAAAAAGAATATGTACTGTGACTGGTATTCTTATAATCATTTGTACCTTGTATGTAGTAGATTATTCATTTATTCATAAATTTTCTTTAAGACAGTGTTAGAAATCTTATATTTTTACCCTAGAATAACTCCACTTCTAAATGTATAAAACGGACGATAGCCAACAGACCTTCATAAACAAAACAGAAAATTTATGAAATAATAGTGCGGAATCGTTCAACAAGAGAACTTTTTGATGTCAGCACGCAATTTAATAATATAGGCACACATATTCATAAAAATTATGAAACAAAAAGATCTGAAGCTAATGGATTTTTAAAGTGCATTAACTTGCCTTCTAATAAAGTAATATTAACAATAAAAGATAATTATAATTATTTTACTTGTTATCTCAAAAACAGCTATGTAAACAACTGACAGAAACGAAAGTGCAAATATTACAGATGTATTAAAACAAGTATTTTTTTAAAAACAATGTTATCTTTCTTAAGCAAGCTAAAGAGTAGGTCTTTTTGCAAGCAAACTGTACTCCCTGTAAGAGCTTTAAGCTAGGCATTCTCTACGCAAATTTGAATGACACATTATACAACTTGATAAAAAACAATTTCTGTAGTTCATCTAAAGAACGAAATGCACCAATTTTTATAAAACTTGCTATGCTTTTAGCTCTTAGAAAAGTAAAAGAGATGTAGTATTTCAGAGAGTTGCTATTTCCAAATTACATTTTGATATATAATAATAATTATTGTATATATTTAAATCTCAGGCACAAAGTTCAAATGTGAAAAATACGAAAAATATAAATTGGTTTACACTGAATAATATACTAGTGAAACTTACTATATCTTTTATAAGGTAAAGCAATGGCTAAAAATATCGACACTGTCTTGAATGCCTTATACAGTCTACACATATGGTAAAGGAGAGTTTTTATGCCGGTTTGTACGAAGTACTTCACAACAAAAGGTAAGAACTAAGCGAAACCCTGAACATGATCTGACTTAATAACTTCGGTATTATCAATAAAACCATGAATTAATTTATATTGTAACAGTTAAGACATTACGTTGAACCATTCATTTAAGACACATATATATGAATAACCTCGTATTGGATAGGCACGATGTTTACAAAAATATAAATATATATATTAGTTTCCAACAATTGTACATGTACATTATTCCATATTCCATAATATACTGCGATACTCAAATTTATATCTAATAAATAAGTTAAATTAAGTTTTTAAATAATCCATGAGTATTCCTTATGATAAAGTCTAAACTTTCGATGATTAATTTTACAGTGTTAATGAATTTTGCTCTAAGACAAATTCTACCTAATGTAAGAAGTGTGGCACCACTATCACTACCAGGTCCGTATTTTGCAAAAATTTTGAAAGATTTTTTTTGAATGAAATGTGAAATGTAAAATTGTAAAAACATGTAAAATTAATACAATTAATTTATGTGGAGGTGGATATCATCATTATTTTGAACCTAAACAACTTAGTACTAATTGAAATTCTAATACTTTAAGGCTCTACAGCACTAAGATTTTGAAAGTACGGAAAATTGTCATTTTTCCAAACACTATGATTTTCATATTTAACAAAAGGCTCACCATTTTAAAACAGAAGAATTAAATTATATAGGGCGCTGGCTACTTTCGATTTTGAAAAAATATTTCTTTTTCGTTAAAAATGCAATTACTTAAAATTTTTACTGAAGTTTTTTTTTTTTTCATAAACTACACCACGTTTTGTTAATTTTTTTGCGTATTCGTGTGAGAAAGATAAATGGCTTTTTTAAATTTTATTATAACCATTTTTTATGTATTGTGCAATAAATAAAATGAAATTATGAAATCAACATTGCAATAAAATTTTATCGATATGAATTTTAGAGATGATTTATAACACCACCATTTTAAAGAACAAGGGTCTGATGAGTTTGATATCTATGACGATGAACAACTACCTGACGATAGTTGTGCGGAGAATTCTGTCTTTAAATGCACAACAAAATGTTAAATTGATTATAAAAATGTATATTTCTTTTGTTCTTTTCGTTTTTCAATCATAATAAAATGAAAAATATTGGATTTCAGGTTATATTCTATTATATTATATTCGATTTACTTTTAAGATTTCTATTAATGTCCCACTTTGTGTTAATTATAGTCCTATTTTCTTTAATACTAATTAAAATATAGAAATTATAATCATCATAAAAACTTTCATTTAAAAATTGTATATACAACTTCTTCAATTTGGAGGATAAATAAACGAACTGCGGCATGGGGCGTTTTTTGTGAGATAGCCTGTACATATACTATTTACCGTCCACAATAACTACAATTACTTATTGAATATTTTATTATAATTAAATACATGCCATTTTTTTCACTAGTTAATTGTGCACCGGTTGTACTGTATTCAAGAATAATACAATATTTACTGTAAAATAAGATTATGTTCTAAATGTCTAATTATTTATTGTACAATTATAAATGTTGTTTTACTTGTTACACTTTAGAGGAAGTTTAAACACCACATTATGCTAAAAATACGGTAACGTTAATCTCCCGAAACTCACCAGATTGACTGCTACAAAATATTTATATAATTACTTCAGTGTTTATATCATTCATGTATGTTAAAATTCCTTTTTGTATTTGTATATTTTTATTTTGTATTTATCTATACGGAGGTTGGAGTGAGTGCTGCTGTAAAATAAAACATTCGACTAATATTAATTTTTGTTTCTTACGAAAAAAAATGTAAATGTCTCTTCCTAAGAAGAATAATACAACACTTTTTTTTATAAAACTACATATACCTCAATAAGCACAAGGTAATATTGTAAATTTAAGAATCAGTTGTCAAAAATATCACCCATTATTGGTTTATTAGATACAAATTATAGCCTTATGCCACGGTTCACCATAAAAGTACGAAATTTGAGCTGCAGAACGATTTCTAAAGTGGTTTTCGATGCGAGTACTGTAGAGCCTTAAGCCAACCCTGCAACAGTCTGTTGGAGCAGGTACCAGGAGGGATTACTGTGGCTGGGACAAGTGGCAATCAACATAAAACTGCTTAATAGTGATTTTTTGTTTTTCAATTATTTTGTCCCGTGGAGCTTTTAAGAAAAACAGAAGCACGGCGTTTGTATAAGGCAAGACAATTACTGCACATTGTTGAAATTTCTGCAAATTTAATTTCTCATGACCAAAATCGAGACTGTATCAGAACATAGAGTTTGGGATGTTTGAGATATCGAACTCGAAATTTTCGAACCTAAGCATACGAAAATTGCCAACTTTTATTGTTTGGAGAACGCTATAAGAACAGAGATTACATCCATATTACACACAAGTGTCCAAGCAATTTTCCTGCAGACCCAGTTTTATGGTGCAATATTCGTATACGCGACACCAGTTATATCATCGATGTTATTGTTATTGAGGACTTTGACATCAATCTAGGTTTGTAAGTTTAATGTATTAGTGGATATAAATATAACAGGATTTCTAATTCAAATTTTCGATTTCTTATTCCCATCTTTTGGTAATTATTTGGTATAGCATGTAACGTTAAAAATCAGTTTTTTTGTTGCAGGTCAGGTTTTGGTAATTAAACTCCCCACAAAAATTAACGTAGTTAATGCCGTACAGAATTTCAAGATTTTAACCTAAGTGATGTTAAAGGTCTCCCTTTTTTACAACATGTTTCGATTACAGGTTGGCATTAGAATTGGAACATTTAAATTTAAACTGATTACATAATGAGGTTAAGTAGGTATATATAAGAATATATTTTAATGTTAATAGAAGATGTAGTAACAATAATTGCTTTAATGTTAGAAGTCAACTGTCAAGTCAAACTGGAATAAAAATCAAGTTGCATTTTGATATTAAAACAATTTTTTATTTACTCATTAAATTTTAATTTCAATTAATCTTCAACTAAAATTAATACATTTTTAAAATTTAAACCTTAGTCAATTTAGGACCAGTTTCATAATCAATTTTAATATTGTCTTTAACTAATGTCGCCTTTAAAGTATTATTGCAACAATGAGTTGCCATGGTTTTTTCCTGACTTTAGTTAAAGTCACCGTTAAAATTGATTATGAAATCAGCCTTAAATTAGTTTAAATTTAAATTTTCTATATTTCAATGATTGCCTACATTACTTATGTGGTCAAAACACGTTGGAAATCATTAAATATGTGACAAGGTATTGGTCGTCCACTCTCGTACTAGGAATCAATTTACGGTTTTATTTACTTTTTTTTTATTATTTCATTAGTCCATATTCAACTCAGTTTTTTAAGTTTCAGATGAATATAATATTATGAAATTTATTTTCTAAGCCTGTTTCTTAGAAGATATTTCATGGTTCCTGAAAATTCTGAAAACTTGTTCGAGGACAGCGAAATTTTGTTTACACCTTGAACAAAAAAAATGCTATTTTTCTTTCGGAATAAGTCCTTTATTAATTCATTTTAAATTCTAATTAGCTATAGATGATATACATATGTATATTTTGAAAATGTAATCATTATATATTCTAGATTTTTTCTTTTTGGTTTTCTTATTTGTTTGATTACATTTCTTAGTTTTGTAATATTTAATTGAACTAATCGAAAGGAAATTTTCTATGTATCTTAGTATATTTGTACCAAAAAAAAAGACTAATGTTTTCACTTAAAAACGTTTTTATGTACTTTATAGATGATGTGTATTACTCATTGTGTTACTTTCCGTAGCCTTGTGATATCTTAGAAACTACTAAATTCAATAAAATTTTGTATTCAGCTTAAGTTAATATTAAAATTTAGTTATGGTTTTATTCGAATATCAGTTTGACAAAATCACTCTCCACATCAGTCGTTGATATATTCTATTAGTGTAATTGTGCATTTAGATGCCCCTGCGTTAACGGATTAAAATGAATTTTTATATATTCATTATTAAAATACTGAAAATTAAAAGGGGGAAATCTGTTAAATATATTTACATACTTTTTTATGATATAAAAGATACATTGTTAAATACTTTAAAGAAACACTTATAAAGTGTATTCAAAAATATTTGTTTTATTAAAATAATCTGATTTTGTTAGTCACTAAAACTATATTAACTTGCAACTTACTGACTTAGTTTACTTCTATTACAGTGACTCATTAAAAAAGTGCTACCTTGGTAGCTTAACTATGTTATGACAGATAATGTCTTAAATGGAAATTGCCAAAGTCAGTGTGCCTCCAAAGCAAAACAATTTTTCATGCCAATTTAATAAATAAGTATCCTATATTTCAGATGCTGGTACATGAGCAACTCATCGATCAACCTCAGGCGGGTCTAAAAATTCAGGTGTATTAAAGAATCAGTTGAAGTGGTTATTGTTCACAAGTGCATCATGATGTTATAATTTTTTCGTAAATATAATTTGGTAATTTGTACGTTGGTAATAAATAGGTAATTACTTGAGCGTAAGTAGTATGTATTTATTTGACAGTTCGTGTGTTTCTTGTACGGCAGCAAATTTCAAAGAACGTGCTGACCTGCGGGCAGGCAGGATCGCTCACAGCTGCTGCTTGACATAGGCAGACAAAAAACGATGTAATTCAGCCGAAAAAAGAAGACTTCTTCAAATTATTCACTGAAAGCGAGAGTGTTTTTTAGCAAGTGTGGAGCACTTTCACTGGCTTGTGTTCGAAGGTGTGTGCATGAGAGATTATTTATGATTCGGTTGCGTAAGATTACTTATTTCCGGTTGCAGTAATGATCCGGGCAGTGTATAACATGTCTTTTATTCACTAGAATGGAACAGATTATTGGAAGTATTTAAGTAAAGACATTCATTCATTCGGATATTGTGACCCAGATTCCTAGATTTTGATAATTTAAAGAAATAGTGAAAAATATTGCAAAATAATCATTAATTTTGGTTGTGATTCATGTTCCTAAATTAAAAATGTCTGTCGAACATGTAATTGATGAATAACAAAAATAAAATAAGCAATCATCAGCTCTCATTCAATTATTGCCAACGTTTTAGCTTTTACCTGCGGCAGTATTAAAAAAATCGTTCCAGATTAGTGCTGATCTTTGGTGCATTACCTCTATTATAATTTTCCTCATGTATAGTGTGCTTATTTTAAGTGTAACAGTTATAAATGTAGAAACCGCTCTCATTTTTTGTGATGAATTGATTGATTCGTCCCGACTATTTCGAAATGAGAGCGGTAAATTTTTACGTCCGTCACTATGATATTTAGAATTAAGCAGGCTGTACATATTTCAAGGTACGTTGAAAAAATTCAGTTTAACCCAAAAAAAGACCTTCTCTTAAACTTTTTCGTAACATTTTACTTTTATTTATTTCAAATTTTTCTTTTTTTTTTGTTTTATACATATTATATCGAAAATATTTTTTAAAAACGTAAACAGAAAAATAACTGAAAAAAACGTTGAATAATTTGTTAATGATGTTTAAAATAGGATATAGCGAAAAAGCTCTGTCTGAATGTGTTTTCTTTAATATTTTTGCATTTAAATTCCAGAAGGCATCAAGGGATTTTTTTTATCATTTGAATCTTTAAATCCGAATAATTTCTTATCGACAATGAACAAGAATCCTTTTTTACATAGATTTATTTCACATAATCACTTTTAAGAAAGAGGGGAACCAAAAAAGAGGTATAAAAGACTACCCCTCCATCTACTTCAACTACCCCTTTGAAGTATGGTATTATTAATATAATTTGTGAAAATAAGTATCTGTATTAGAAAAATAAAATATCAAAATTCCATTTTTGTATTTCTTAACATTTAGAATTTATTTACAAATAAAAACAATTCAACTGCCTCCTTTAAGAGGACGTAACTCACCTGGAACATACTTCCTAGAAAAAGTATATGTAAAAAGCCTCCTTTATTTTTCCTTATCTCTTAGTGTTGATATGTAATTATGAAAAATCTATATATGGGTGTCCAACCGAAGAGCCCCAACTTCTTTATTTATTAATCAATTTTGATAAAATTTTATATAGTGATAGTAGAGACCTCAAATTTTTATTCGATGAATAATAAGGATTTTCTTCTTTGTTAGTTCCCGAAATATGA
>QDEB01041017.1:0-11222 GCA_004193795.1 Asbolus verrucosus | reverse complement strand
AATACTCCAATTGCATTTAGTAAATTATTGACTGAAAATGAAAATTGTGTACTTGGAGACAGATTTAGGGTTCTTGATCTCTACTATAGAATCGTTGAGATTTTACAACGTATTTTGCCTAATTAAAAGATACTATTTTTACGAAGTCATTAACTAATTATTGCAATTAATTTAACATGAAATCTAATTTAGTAATTTTTTAAATAAACATGAGGAGCATGAGAGGTTAAAAAATTCCGGTTCTATCAGTGGAAACAGTATAGTTGCCAAGTTAATATGGAAGATGTTGCATGAGTATCATGTGAAAATATAACGGAAATAGTAAAAATGTTTTATGATGAAATAAAATGGTACATGCGTCTTAACGAGAAGATGAGCGATGATACTTCTTAATACAAATCGAGTTTAACAACACTGTAAACACTATTCGTAGTTGCTACTACCAAGTGGTTCGATTTTGCGTCTTGTAACTAGGAGTGTCCAATAGCGCCTATGATTTGTAATCAAAGTTTCATTTCGCGTTACTGACAGGAAAGTTCCCATTTTCTCGTTACTGCAAACGCATTTTTATGTTTTTTTTTTTTCATTATTTCGACAAAAACACAAATAACACAATAACATATATGGACATAATTTACCTTGACAGTTGTGACAGTTGCAACAACTCTGAGTAATATTTATCTATGTAATAACCAAATGTTTTAAAAGTCATATCGTATTTTTATCTTTAAATAAATTGATGGTTTTCATAAAATTTTATCTTAACAATAAAATCAATATTTTGCCGACATGTGTGCATTGTATCTATGTCAGTAAAACGTGAGTACAAGAGTTCTTATCATTGAAACCTTTGCTCAAACCGTAAATACTAATGTAGGTTTACTTTATCTTACAGAAATTATGGAATAGACTAATTTTGAAAATGTCGTTAGGTATGAATATAGTATTCAGCAAAGTCATAAACCATTCGTTAAGAGCCTCATTTGCACTACATGACTTGATCGTCGTAAATAAAAACTATTTTCACCATCATATTTGGAAGTAGTTAATAAATTGAAAACTGTCGAGATTTATCATTTTTGTCGTAAAATATTTGCCTTTGTTGTCCGTGATGGACCCGTAAAAAATGTTGGAAATTACAAAATATTTTAAAAATGCGAAATCTAGCCGAGAGCACGTTCCAGCGAAAGATAAGAGCGACGCGACGAAACGGAGGGGCCTAGCCCTACACACGAGGGGTCATACGTGACCTAACAAAAGCTAACTCACCACCGCCACTGATTTAATGATCTCTTGTTTTAATTGCTGACAAATTGCCAATTGTCGTGTTCTCCACTCCTCCTTCAACGTGCTTTCATAATTTTTCCATTTTCTTTTTCGTCGACAGTTTCGTCAGTTTTAATTTTAGCAGCTCGATCGATACGTTACACGCGTTTTTATAACAATTTTTATCAGTGGCTCGCTTTTCTAGAGTTGATAAGCACCGACTACAAGTGCTGATAGTATTATCTGCAAACCCATAAGCAATGCGCGTTTTTACCTTGGTTGGTGTAACACAGGGAACGGTTCTGGGCTCCCTTTTTATAATAATTTTTATTATATGATTTATACTACAGCGTTGCTAAAGCTCCCACGGGTTGTGAGTCAGGACAAGGGGTTGGCGCATTGGTAAATTGAGCGCAAACAGGTAAGTCCAATATTGAGAGGATTATGATGGGGGAGAATCAGTGATTATATTGGAGCTGCGAAGCTCCGGTATCAGAACAGCGTACAGATCCGGGGATTGTTTTAATATGGGGCGCTCCGGCTTAAAGCTACAGTTTAACTTGTCGCTATTTACCGGAATAATGGCATTACCTCCGGAAAAAATCGCAATAATTTCGTGCGTTCCTAATATAATAAAATCTCGATGATGTAAGCCGACGCTAACGATACGATGTGATTAATAGTTGCCAAGTAACCATCAGGAGCTTAGGTCAAGTGGCGTGCTGACGCCCCCGACGCCGTTTCAAAGCCACCCTCCCGATCACTACATTATTACATTCCACCCATTTGTTACCTGACCTCGAGCCCGAGCCGCTTTGTCTTTAATTACAATTAGCGAATTTTTTCCGGGGGTGGAGGGTGCGAGTGTTTTTGTGGGCGGCCGATGTTGCCACCGCATAAAGTCGGATAAATCTCAACTGTCAGACTCAGGGAGACCGGACAGCATTTTATGGAGCTATCAATACACATCCGACACAGTGTCGCTAGCAGCTCGATACTTTCGGACCGCGAACGAGAGGGACCCTCAGAACCAACAATCGGAGTTTTGTCTTGCCGAAGTGAATCAGCGATTCTCGGCAGGACAAAGGCGACCTCTGTATTGTCTTCGGATCGCCAACGCAGGCTGACGGCTGGGACGGTCGCGATTTGGATGCGGTCGACATGAAGAAAAAAATTTGGGAAATTCGGAGTGAGATTCTCTTCGGAACTTGAAAAACGTGCCAAAAAAAATTGATGTAAAAGGAGTCAGAGGGAAGGAAAGACAAAATCACTTAAAAAATGTGAAGGACAAGTGAATCAGAATCGGCGGAGCAGTTCACAAATGAAAATTCTGAGAAATTTGGATTATGACAAATTATACATATATACAGAGTGATGTAAAAATAAAAGTTTTCTCTTTTAATCGAAACAATTTGAGGCTTCTTTTATAATTTTCTAGAAAATACACAGACTGACTATTGACATGTTCCGCCGACAAGGTCCTTCCGTAAATTATTGCGTTAAAATTTAAAATAATTGGTTCTTAAAATCATAAATTTCGAATGTTTATTTTCTCCTAAAACCATTTAAGTAGTTTCTTCCATCAATTTTACTGCATATGCAATAACATTTGTGTTTAAAAGTGTTAAAAAATTTCATAGTTCTTGCAAAGTTTATTTTTTATAATCAAAAATATGTTTAATATTCGATGAAAGCAAGAAATCTGGACGGAGAAAAGATATTTTTAAGCACAACAAGCATATTTCGAGAAAAATTTTCCTGTTTGAGGTGGAGTTTGAAAATCAGGTCTTTTCGAATAGATAAGTGCAGCAATGAAATCCAAAAGAATTAAAAACCCTCTCAGACTAATATTATTGAAACAATGAAACGGCAATTCATCAAAAACCAGTCCAGTAGCGTAACTCAGTGCAGTAAAATTTCATTTTAGAGAAAGTCAGAAAGTCTACCAAATATTTTACCATCAAATTTTAAAATAGATTAAGATGTTAAAAGAAGAACACAATAAATTGGATGCAATTATTGTGAATGATTGGCAGACTTTTGACCTAAGAGTGAGTGTTCTTACAAGATCGTGTTTTATTATTCTTATTACCATTGCAATTAATGCTTGAACCTTGATAAATAAAAGGAAAAGTGCTGAACATTTTGTATCTTTTTGAGCTCCACGACTGTAAAACAATTTATCGAATTTTCGTCTAAAATTTTGATTTTCTTGACAAACAATGACAAGTAGGGACGTCAATCATCAAAATTTTTAAGCCTAGTACTGCAGTATCGTGAATGACAGTACTTTCTGACAAAATAATGCTTTTGTTTGACATCGTACATTCAATTATACTATTTTGAAAACGAATTCTACTAAATGTGCAAAATTAATATCACAATGTGATTAAAGGTGCATTCCGAATTTGTAAATTATAACTTAAGTTTTCAAAACAAAAAACGATTATTAATTTAAAATTTATACAACCGGAGAGTAAAAAAATTCGATATTAGAGTCAGTAGTAATAGATTTTAAATTTCATTGAAACTGTTTCTTAAATAAAAAAGTTAAAAAGAAAGAAGTTTTTCAGTGGATATTTTGTATTTTATGAAAACGCGCACTATTAGGTAAGATCACGTGATCCACATCCATCCGTCATATTTATTTAAAAAATATTAAAATATGTTAAAATATTCAAAAAAAAAATGGTATTGACATCAAAACTGGTTAAATCGATATAGTAAATATTTACTTAAGTCGGATATTTAATTAGAAAAAAATTAAACTTATTTGAAATATTGAATTACTAGTTTTGATGAATTTTGGTATATAATTTGATACAGCATGAAACAAACTGTAACTCTTTTACATATTTTATTGGAATAAGCTGTATGTTCAATGAAATGATTTTAAAAATATGGCATTGAAGTCTGAAGTAATCAGTTTTCTTTTTTTTTTACATTTTTTTTATAAACATTTGAACTCTCAGTTTATCCACAAAATTCATTCTAGTTTTTCCAGTTTTCACTAATTTAAATTTTGTTTGAACCTGGCTTTAAGAAGGAATTCAACAAAATAAAAGTAAATAGAAATGAAATTATATAATTTTTGATAATATAATATTTTTGATTAAATGATTTCTGAAGGACTTTGAACCACAAGTTGTTAAAAATCAGTTGTTTAGTTTTCGAAATTTGTAACTTAATTCCATCTAAATTTCTTATACTTATATTTAGAATTATTTTCAATATTTTATATTTTCAAATCGTCTCTGTCACTATGGGCGGAATGAAATCAAAGTTATGAATTATTAACAAATTAAAATTTTAAAAAATTCAGCAACTTATTATGCGAATTCCCAGATTGGAAGAAAATAAGTATAATAATAAAAAATAAAATAAAAACAAAAATGAGCTTGAAGAGAAAAATGGTGTAAGACAGCATATAGAATGGTGTTGCGAGAGGTTTTGAAGGATTATAGAAAAGAGTGCAAGGTAAAGAAAGAAAATGAGAAACTGCACGTCACACTTTACTAGGAGGCCGAGAAAATCATCCAAAGAAGAAGAGAATAACGGATGATTAGCAAGAACAACAAAACGACCATTTGTCTAGAGGGCCACGATGACCGTCACCTTCAGAGAGAATGAAAAGTTGATGGCTCCCAATTAACAGACAAAGGAATGTTAAAAATGTCACTTGTCATTTATTTTGACACATTTTTTCGAGCATACCTCTCCTCATTATTCAATTAGGAAAAAAAACAGAAGAATAGTCGCGGCCGCATAATGAAATCTAATAATCACGCACGCTATCGTGGGCAAAGTCCGTGGCCAAATTGGCCCGAATTTTCCGGCGGGTGGTCGCGCTCCACCCCGCTCACGGATAGCTTAATTAAATTAATTGTGACTTTTCCAGCGGGCCTGCACATTAATTCCGTACTGACACCTCCAACAATGGCAGCGTTTAGTGGCCCAGGGTCGTGTAAACACACCCTTAAGACCTGTCAACCGCGATGACATCCATTGTCAGCGCCAGTTAAACATTTCACAGTCGACCAGATGAAATTTCGGCGAGTCATGGCGCGCCATGGGTGGTACTCGCGTCCCACTGGGTGGTACCATTATCAATGAACCATCTTCGGAGAAGAGGTGGCGCTATTAGACTGGAATCCAGCGTCTTTGAAATCGCGTTCTACTACCAGCATTGTTCTGCTGTCAGCCGTCACAAATTGATACTCTGATGGCCGGTTCGATGTCTTCATCGACGCTTTGTGGCAGCGCGTCATTAGAGGGAATTAAGCGGACGCCACTGGGTCATGTCAGCGATAATTAAAACGCCAGCACTGATGATTTATGCGTTTTTATTGGAGGAGGATTTAAAAACACAGTTACACGACATGACAGTGCATATTACATTATATGTACCTCTAAAGAAACTGTACATGAGAATAATCATTTTTTTACATTACTACATTTATAAATATTATCTAATATTTACATTAAAATGGGCATTTATTTGTACAATATAACAATCAATTGTACACCTAATGTACAGTCACGTGGTCTACAATTTGCGCAAGTCATTGCAATGAAAACGAGGTTTTTTTTCTTACGAGTCTATGTTCATTGCACTTTAGCGAAATTATTGCATCAATTCGGGTGTTTGGGTTATATATTTGGACACCCTGTACATTACCACACACTCGACGATCCACCGGGGTAGGGACGGGATTAACCCAGAAACTATGATGATAATATGGGGATTAAGTATCGCATCACGAAGTGGGAACTGTTCGTTTTACGTCACTACCACGCCCTTGTTTGAAGGGGTAAGTAAGTCCCACATTGCTGCTGGTAGTTGCCTTGCTGTCGGTAAGCCATGGCCAGGCTGCCGTTGCCCATGCACTGGGCCTGCTGCTGGGGTTGGCAGACGGGCGATTGCTGGGTGCGGGAGGTGTCCGAAGAGGTCGCCGAAGAAGAGGTCTGGGTGCCGCCGGAACCCGCCGAGCAAGGTTTGCCGTCTTTGACGAGGACGGGGACGGCCACTCGACGAGGCGAACTTGAGGACTGAAAAGAAAACGGAAGTTTGAACGCGGAATTTTGATCAGAAATGTTTTGAAAAATTCCTACATTTTCTGTCGTTATCAGCGATAACTAAAATTATTACATCGTCAATTTAAAGAGGATGTTAGTGTTCACTCAGTATTCAAATATTAGTAAAAAATAATAAAAATTCATTCCACTCAAGAGAAATATATATAATTTTATCTATTAATCAGATTATGCAAAAACCGAATGACAATATTTTTGGCATTTAAAGAATTAAAAGTTAAATATAGAAAGTAGTATTAATTGATCATAATCTCTATTTCTATTACATACTTTACTCTCACTTTACATCATCAGCCATCAGTTTGTGAATAAGAAATCAGGTAAGGGCACGATATTTTAACTATATCGGATAACAAGAAAATGTAAAATGAATAGAACTGTAAGTCTGAAAAATTTTGTCATGATCCACTACGCTATTAGCAAATTCATTTTCATTTCCAACGTTTTTTTGAATAAAGCTTTTCTTCATAACTTTCGATTCTGAATCTTTATCGCTGAATTCAGAAACCATTTTGTCGACTGCCTTTTGTCTAGGTTTTCAGTATGTTTCTTCTTCTTCCTCGCTTTCTTCTTCCTTAGATTCTTCTAATTCTGTTGTCTCTTCAGAATCTGTTGTATTCCGTTGTCAGTAACTGTACTGGTTGAAACATTCTTTCTAAATTTTTCGCATAGTTTTGTTTTTTGTTAATTTCAGGCCTTTTTCTACATCTTCGTTTTTTTATCTTCATTTTTGTTATTGTCCTGAGCATCCTCATTACTTGCGTTCTCTGCTTCTATATATTGTACGTTCTCCACCGTTTATTATGGAAAGAATGACATTTTCAACAATTATTAAATCTGCTGATTTGTCAGTTGTTTTGTTTTTTTTTCACTGATATTTTTTGAAATTTCGTGAAATTTTTAGTCTCATTTTAAATGAGATTTTCTTTTACGAACTTACTACTCAATTTATTATTTCTTGATCTGTTTCAGATTTCACTCTGTCCAGTGTAGATGCAATTTCACTATATATTTCATCTGTTGAATTGTCAAACTTGTCTATCTCATGGAAAAGGTAGACTTTTTTCTCTTTCAATGTACGTTTATAAATATATTCAAAAATTTGCAATTTTCCTTCTTCACTTTGCACCCTCTTCAGTACTTTCTCCTATCATGTTTTTGAAGCATTGACCCAAATCTTCACCCGATTGCTTTTCTTATTGATTTCTACAATTAATAGTTTCTCCAACTCATTAACGTCTGGTTCATTATTTCATATTTTTTAAGTTTCAATTTTTAAACTTTTCGTACTTTCTTTACTCTCTCAGATTTTATTTTTCATAATGCTCCATCTGCTGCGGATTTAATTTTGTCTTATTATCATGCTTGTAGTTACATTCTATCCAAACATTTTAGATTTGGTCCTGCTTTTCAAGTTTTTATTCCACTTTCTGATAAAGACGAACTTAGTTTGCTTCTCTGCGTTAATTGTATTAATTTTTTATTAATTAATTACAATAAATTATTGTTTTCAAGTCTACTCAATTTTTTATTACTTAATCAAAAATATTATTCTCTAATCAAATGAACCGTGATATGATGGTTTAACAAAGGTACAGTGTCAGTTTCTAGAAAAAAATTGGGAATATCATCCACTCCAGCTGTCAAAGAATTTGTAGAACATTTTCAATCAAACATTATTGGAAAATAAGCCCTTTTAAAGTGAAGCAGTTCAATATCTTTTTTATCTGAACTTAATGTTGTGTTCTAACTAACATAAAATCTACATAAAGAGTAGGATGATAAGCATCTTCTGTGAATGACAACCTCTTTTGTTTACAACACAAGTAACATTTATTACATTTGAATGTGTACTCTTTAAAATTATTTCAAATTGGACGAAATTTATTCACACAGTTTTCCAATTAATTTGACATTTAATCAGAAGTTGCATTTGAAAATTTGTAAGAATTCAGAAAATGTTCAGTTTTACTAATTTCGGATGTAATGGAAATTGTAATTATAAAAAGGGTTTTCCCGAAAGCTACGTTATGAAAATGGTAAAGAACCAGTGATGTCATCAGCAATCGAAGGTTAAATTGTGATAACGGTTCCGCAGCCAGTCCGGATTTTCCACTCGAACCCGTCCCATTGTTATGGATATCTGGTCCGGAGGCTGCGAAATCTGCGCGTCATCGTCGATTTTTCCAGAGCTACAGCTCCAAATTGGGAATAATTCGCGGATGACAGCCACCAATAAAACAAACATCCACTTCCGTCGGAAGCTGACGTTAATAATGGCATCTGATTGAATTAACGATGATTGAGTGATCTGTTAATGTGTCCGAGCTGGATCACGCCATCTTGACCCACGGCGGCATCAATCACGTTTTGGCCAACTTCTTCTGCTCGTTAGTTCCAATTGCGTAATGATCGATACGCAGAATTGGGTAAAAACGGACGCGAGAGGGCGAGGGTCGTGACGTGGCCACTCGAGCCAGCGTGTGTTTTCAAGAGGTCTGCACAGCTCCATTTTATCGACGAGACCAACAAAAACCCCACGGACTCTTTGTGCTCCGGAACCTATTTATACGCACCACCCTAAAAATCCGGCTTCAATCGGCGGAATTCATTCATACGTCACGCAGAAATATTAATGAGCGGTCGGTAAATATCGAGCTCTTGCGTGTTTGGTTTTTCCGAAGGAAAAAACGCAGATTCGGAATGCCAACGGTAGCTGAGAGCGGTTATGCCGGACAGGTGCGCTGGATCAATATTGATGCAGCGGCCATATTTGTTCCTCATCCTGGACATTGGGTCACCAAGAACTGGCACAGATCATCCGCCTTCCGACGGCATCTTCGCATTTTTCACGTTCTTTCTTAACGTCTTTGTCGTCGGTGATGCTTCGAAAACGTGCCCACGTTATAGCATCGAATAGTCTTTGTCTAAACTATGTGAACCCTCCAGACAGTGCTATATACCGCGCGATCGAAAAAAAACGAATCAAAACAAGCCATGCACTTCATTGTTAGATTGCCAAACCTGCAAAATTGACATATTGGTTGACTGACATCTTGATAACCTATAAAATGTCATCGCTGACTATTTTGCAGGTTTACCAATATAACAACAAAATTCATGGCTTACTTTGATTCTTTTTTTTTCGATCGCACGGTACTATGCAGATCAAGTCTGTTAGTCTATATAGATATTATTGCTGTCCACTCGAAAATGAAAGCAAATTTCAAAATGCGGAGGTAAATGTATCCACTTCTGTAGTAGTCTTCATCTGCCTCTCACATGTCTATGTTATAATAGTCTTCATCTGAACTATATAACTAGATCAATATGTACGATTTTTTTAGTTTTTTTTTTCTCTATTCGAACATTTAGGTGTGTTATTTATTATTTTTTCGACGCTTGCACAACACGGTCCTAAATCAAAAAAATTTCGTTTGTTTTGATTGCTGCGAGAGCTCCGTTTGCAGCAAGCACCTCGAACAAAAATCCAACAATTAACCGAAATCATCATTATTTTCTTTGCATGATAATGGCCTCTAAATTAAATCGCCCAACAAATTTCCATTGTGGAGGCACGCTGACGCGTCCTCGCCACAATCACCGTTGAATTTCTCCGTGCTACCGACAATTAAGCGATTCTAAAGAGGAGCACGAGAATGGAGCGAAAAAAACCGAAAATAAACAAAGCAATCAGTCGAGAAAGTCTGGATGCCTTCGGCGAAGATGTCATGTCCACGGCAACTGGATATTGGACAAATACAGACCACGTCACCTACACGGCCGAGCAGTTCCTACCTCTCGGTAAATACCATCCTTAAGTAAATAAAGCCATTTGAAAGGTTCATTTCGACTTGTCTTATTAAGTCACGTTTAAATACAGACAATCGACGGATAAATACCCGAGATTGACAGGCATTGTTCCGAAAATTTCGTAATGTTCGCGCGGATGTTACACTAACGCCGCTTCCGTAGGTGGTGGGCCTTAGGCCGATCGAGAAATTCTGATAATACAATAAGCGCGTCTGAACGAGGCGGGTTTGTTGTTATAGGATTATTCGTGGTGTGGATGGACCTGAAAGCGACTGATTTCCTTACCTGGTTGTGTTGGTTTTGTTCTGCCATCGCCTTTTCTTTGGCTTGTCTTTTGCACTTGTACCTGTGGTTCTGGAACCAGATTTTCACCTGCAACAACAAAAATTAAATCAATATCGTGCCGGAATCAGAGCGGAACACCCATGGAGTGCCCGTCCACGCCCATTGTTTGTGGCGAATATTTGGCTGGTCAGCGCCAGTCAGCACAAATAACGCTTCATGTGCTCGGCATTTTTGTCACTTCATGGTTCTTCTGGTGTATTTTTTAGTACTCATCTATGGATGTTAAGTAATAAATGCCAGATCATACAACAGGCGAAAGCGTCGACTTCACTGTTGACAGTCAATTGCTGTTTTGTCATTCATCTGCCGTTCCCTGTCATGAGATACACAGACGGTTATCAAGTTATCTCATAAATTTGTAATGAAATTGAAAATATGTTTGTCAATTTCAGTAACAATTTCGTGAAATTATTAAATTTCAAGCTGGATGAAATTTTGGTTCTCTTTTTGTAAAGCAGGTACAAGTAAAATAAAGTGGAATAATACAAATCTCTTGGAATAAATTCAGATTTTATTTGAAATTAATACACTGACCGGCAAAAAAAGTGGAACACCATTAAAAAAGTGTAATAAGTAAAGTCAGTATTTAAAAATTAAGAGATAAAAGCTTTTATTTGCAATTTTTATTAATTTAAAATGAATTAGATAACAAAGATGTTATTTTAATGGTATAAATATTGAAATTATCGAAAAAAATTAAAATA